>JADIOT010002626.1:23229-38376 GCA_018343995.1 Waltiozyma sp. UFMG-CM-Y6624
GTTAATTTTTTAAAAAAAAAAAAAAAAGGGATTTTTATATTAAAATTTTAACTATTATTATTATTTAATATAATAAGGCCGTGAACTGCTCCATTTTTTTATTTTTTTTTTTTTGGCATCAATCATCCTTCTTTCTCTTCTTTATACTACTGGCAGAACTATTGGGTGTACCTTCCATACTCATACTGGCTGTCTCACCATTTTCATCATCTCCATCATTAGCTTTCTGTAGATGTCTAACATAATTATTACTACTTAAACTGAATACACGATCCTCATCAGAATATTGTTGTCTTCCCTTCTTATTAGCAGCTGCTGCTGCTGAGGCATTATTGTTACCGTTAGCCAGTCTACTTAACGACTCAAACCCCCTCACAATTGTACCATTGTTGTTTTCCTGAAGGTATATGCCTTCTTTGTAAAATATGTCTTCTTCAAGTGATTGAAGCTCCTTGTCAAGTTGCTTCTTCCTTAGAATGGCTTCCTGCAGTTGTTTCTTCAACTCTTCATATTCTGCGATCTTAGCTGGGTCTGACATGTTTTAATAAAAAAATATTTAACAAAAAAACAAAAAAAAAAAAAAAAAAAAAAAAAAGTGGTTTTGGTTATTTTGATTTTTTTTTTATAAAAATTAGCTTACATAACTTTTTTTGGTTGCAAAAAAAAAAACTCGCAACAAAAAAGAAAAATTCAGAACAAAACTTTTTGAACAGACACGAAATTAATAAACAAAAAAAAAATTAAACCATTTAACTTATAAAAAAGTTATCTTTCTTTTTTTTTTTCCAATTCCTCCCCTCCAAAAAAAAAAAAAAAAATGTCTAATTCAGATATCACCTCAGTTGTTATTGAGAATGGTACGTCAACAACCAGAGCAGGTCATTCTAACGAACAATTACCTTCCTTAATCTTTCCAAGTACATACTCCAAATCTGAAAACGATGACAGGTTCATCTTTGGTGATGAGATATTACACAATCCAGATAACGAAGTTTACACTATTTTAAACGATGGTGTTGTTTACAATTGGGAAGCACTTGAGAAAAATTGGGAACACATCTACAATGACTTAAGAATGGACCCTTCTGACTCACCGCTTGTGATTACTGAAGAATTATGGAACAATAAAAAGAATAGACTCAAATTGACAGAGTTAGCCCTAGAGAAGTTTAATGTTCCAGTGTTCTCCATCATCAAATCTCCTATTGCTGTGACGTACGGTTTGGGAAAATCCAGTTCTTTGGTTGTTGACATTGGAAGTGCCACAACTAGTATAACACCAATTTTAGATGGTACTATTATGTACAAAGGTGCTGTTCATTCCAAATTTGCTGGTGATTTCCTCAACTTACATGCTCATACATATCTAAATAATGGTGCAAAGTCTGTTGAGTCTTACTTTCCATCGGGTACAGACTCCTTCAAAAGATATAAGACTCAATCTTTACTCCATAACTTTAAATCAACAATGCTTTCAATCTCACAATTCCCAATTGTGGATTCCAATACGACTTTTGAAATCACAAACAAAACATATGAACTCCCTGATCGTCAATTACTCACCGTTTCCAGAGAACAAGTTCTTATTCCAGAAGCTTTATTCCATCCATTATCTTATACTTTACCAGGTATCGAATTATCCAAGGAAAGTTTGGGTCTTACAGATTTAATCTTATCCTCCTTAAAAAAGATAGATCTTCCAAGACCAAGTTATGAACAATTGCTAAATAATATCGTAATCACTGGTGCTTGTTCTTCTATCCCAGGTATGGAACAAAGAATCACTAATGATATGAAACGTTTGACTCCTGGTTTTAATATCAATACTTTTATGAATACTAATAGTTTTGATAGAGCTAATTCTGTCTGGTTAGGTGCTAGTGTTTTGGCTAGTTTGAATAACTTTGACAACCAATATATTTCAAAGGCTGATTTTGAAGAAAGTGGCGAAGAAGCTGTTAATCAGAAGTTTAAGTGAATTCTTTTTTTTATCTTTTTTTTTTTTGTGTGTGTGTTTAATTTTATACTCATCACGTTGATAAAATTTTGAATTAATAACAAGTATTTCCTTTAAAAAAAAACCCCCCCTTATCAACACAACTTCTCTTTCTGTATAATTCATTCGTCAATGATTCTTTCTCGATCTAATCCCTTATTGAATGATTCTTTATCTCTAAAATTACATATTCAAAAAGATGGTTCTTGATTTGGGAAATAGTCACGTGGCAGTGGAACACATATGGATTCTTTTAGATTACATAAGTTCTTACTAACGCATCTCATGCATTTAAACAAATAAATTAATTGTCAAAAAATTTATTTCAATATAAAAGGAAAAGTAAAAAAAAATTTAATTTCTGGTTTCAAATTTGATTTTATCATAACACCGAAAGAAAAAAAAACATGTCCTTCTCTTTTGGTTTCACAGAGGATATCTCTGATGATGAACAAGTTAACAACATTCAACCGCAAGATACACAACAATCAGAGCCATTTATCAATCCATTGGATATCATCAATCCACAGACCAAACCGGCACATTTAGAATCCTTACCTACCCTTCTACAATCTCTGAAAAATATCCGTGTCACATTCGAGTCATACATTACTCCTTCTCAAAACACTGTGTTTCGTCGTGAACTTTACGATGTCAAGCATCAATTAATGAACGAAGATACCGTGGTTGCTTCTAATATTACCAATGATGCTGAAGACCAACTGCTTCTAACCCAACAATCATCAGATCTTACCCGTAATGTCTACGAAGGTGGCTTCAAGTCCTGGGAATGCTCAATAGATACTGTTGATAAGCTTTCGCAATATGAAGACTCTCAGTTATTCCAAAATGGAGGTGATGTCATTGAATTGGGTTGTGGGACTTCCTTACCATCTACTTATTTGTTCCGTCGTGCTTTACTTTCCAATACTACAGGAATCAAATTTGTTCTTTCTGATTACAATGCGTCGGTTTTAAGACTTGTCACATTGCCTAATTTGATCATTACATGGGCCAGTACATTGTCAATGGATAAGCTTATTGCTTTACAAAGAGGAGAACAAGAAGATATCCCATTAGTTGACGATGAATTGCAACTCTCAGAAACGCTATTGAATGAATTTTTCATTGATTTGAACAACAGAAACATTGAAATTGTGTTAATTAGCGGTGGTTGGTCCCGTCAATTCATCAATATCTATCAATCGATCGCTTCTATTAATCCATTCGGTATCCTTATCTCTTCTGAAACTATCTATGCTCCAGAGACTTTACCAATTATAACAGAATTACTAGTTGAACTCTTCCAGATTAATACGGTCCAAAGAAAATCAAGTATTGGTAAGGGATTTATTGCTGCTAAGGATATTTATTTTGGTGTTGGTGGTAGTTTGGTGGAGTTTGAACAGCGTTTAAGTCAGGTCATGGCTAGAGAAGGCGTTGATAGATGGGGCTTTGAAACATTCAAAGTCAAGGCTGGTTTACAGAGATCTATTGTTTTGATGAGATCTAATTAATTTGCTAATATTATTTCAATTTCAAAAAAAGTGAAAAAAAAAAAGGGCTCATGAAATTTTTTTATTTCCCACTAGGTAATATATCTGAAAAGGTTTGAAATGTTTTTTTTTTATTCTTTATATTATAATGAATAATGTTCTCTTAACGAGTGATCCACTTAGATCTTGGACCCTAAAACAAATATTTAAATTATATATTGAAAATTCATTATAAAATAACCCACTCTTAAAATCGAGCTATATATTAAGATTATTACAACAATAAATTACTTAATTTATTGAAAAAACAAAAAAAAAAAAAAAACATCGATTTTGAATTTTTTGGCTTTAAAGGGGTTTCGCATATTTTCACGAATGTTCTGCATCTTCCTGCTGGTTTTGTACATATTACTGCATGCAATCTTGGTTTTCTTTCGTGCGCGCGCTCTGTTTCCAAAATGTTTTTTGTTGGAGGAATTTTAATTTGGAGAGTTGACGCGTAATATTCAAGAGAGATTTCACGGGGGTTTTTTTTCTTCTACTAACCCAGATTAGATTATTGTCTCAGAGTCTCAATATATGTCTCCACCACTCAAAATCACCGCTTCTCAATTGCTCAAAATCAAGAATCTCCAATACAATAAGCTTATTCATGAACTAAGTCAAAGAAAGACAGGCCTCTCCGAATTAGACTCTTGGAAACTGGACTTTTCCACTGCATTAAAGCAACGACATGAAGCCAAAGATTTACACATCACAAAAGAAGAGCTTTTAAAATTAGTTGATTGGAAACTGAAAAGGGGGAAATTTAGACCAACTTTGAAAAAACTAGTCACTCAAAACTCAGAAAATGATATTAAGTCCATAATAGATGAAAGTTTCACCTTGTTTCTCAACGGCTCTGACAGTGTGACCCAAACTGTTTATGTTGATCTTGTGAAGAAATCTCTAGCAATACTTGTCAAATTAAGAGGTATAGGTCCAGCAACTGCTTCTTTAATCCTTTCGTTATTGAATAAAATCACTAATAAATCTCCTCCTTTCTTTTCTGATGAAGCCGCTATGTTGGTATTACAAAGTGATTCTAAATTGAAATATAACATGAAGGAATACATTGAATTCATTGAATGGTTCTATAGTATTAATGATCAGTTTGAATTTATCAATGAAGACTTGGAACATGGAGTTTGGTGTATTGAAATGGGGAAGTCCCTACTTGGTGAAGATTATCTTCAATCTGACACAAACCCATCTTCAATTTCGGATACTAATAGGAAGAAAAGATATCAAGAAGAAGAAACAAATTCCAGATCTCAAAAAGAGCTACAAAAAAGAAGAAAATCTAACCAGTGATTGTTCCACACCATATCATTCCAGTACAATCCGGTGTAATTAGGCTTTATAATGTACCATAGATTAAGGATTTCCGCAAAAAAAAAAAAGTATCGGAATTGATTTTTATGCGCGGTTAAATTCGCGTTTAATATACGATTTTTTTTTCCAGATACCCGAGATATATGGTCTATATAGAAATTAGGATATATAAAATTATACCGAAATTAAAACATTTACATCCTCCTGTACCCCGGATTTTTATATCCAATATATCCAAAAGTCGTATCATCATTAAACCGAAGTTTTAGTACAAACCAAGTTCAATTTCATTTATATATGGTTTAATTTAAATAGTATACAAACCGATCTAACTCAAGAACTTTTTTTTCTTTTTCTTTTTTTTTTTGTTGTTCTTGACCTGTACCACTGAATAAATATTCACGTTCCTCATTCTGAAAGCTAAGAATTTAGATCATGTATAGTACAATAACTTTATATCGAATTGATATCGATTAAAGCTTTATGGATGAATTTTTTTATTGAATTAAATATGTTTTGCATCAAATTAAAAAATCTATACGTCATTAGAAGTAAACCAACATATATATATATGAAGTATATATATCTATATAGCCTATATTCCTTTATATATATATATATGTTTTGATGAAGCACAGAGATCCTCGGTGCGAAATTCTTTAAAATACTCGGGCGGCGGCGCGCGCGCTATTAGGCGGACTCTTATCGGTTTGGGAAGTTGAAAACTCAACATAATGTATATTTTGTAAATCAAGTTCCTGGTTTGTTTTGAAAATAAAACTCGTTATTTTAAGACATACATATAGAAAAGCCCCTTTTTTTTTGACAATTAATATTTGGAATTTTCTCATTTCAAACAAATTACTTTTAGGATTCAGGTCTGGAATTCCTGATAATGCCCGGTCCCCGGGCCCGGTAAACTTCCCCAGATTCTGCGGAAGAAATAGGAACCGTATACAAAATTCATGCAGATTGGAGGCTCTGAATTTTTGGGAAAAAGTCAGGGGGGAACGCCGGCTACAAGCCTAGATTGTTAATTAACGTCATTTTTTTTTTTTTTTTGATTCCATATATTGTGCAGCCGGGCCACTCCAAAAATGTTCCAAAACTTTTTTTTTTTGTTAGGAACATCGCAAATGAAAGATCAGGTGAAATCTTAAAATCTTACTTATATATATATATATAGTCAAGGTTGTTTCCCCCCCCCCCTTCCTTTCAATTGTGTGAACAAGGAAATAATCTCCCCCCAAGAAGAAAAAGAAGAATCTTTCACACCTTTTTTTTATATTTTATTTATTTAATTTTTTTTTTTTTCAGGACTATGTTAAAAACTTTGATGAACAATTCACCAAACGAAATTAACGGTAGTGCCACTGAATCTCAAGACCAACACTCCCCAAAATCCGCCACTTCTCCTACAGACACCAATAATAATAATAATAATAATAAGGTCAAGAAAAGAGTTAGAACAGGATGTCTTAATTGCAGAAGAAAACATAAGAAATGCGATGAAACAAAACCAATTTGTATAACTTGCAATCAAAAGAATGAAATTTGTCAATGGCCAACAGTGAAGATTTCCAACACAGATATTAAGAAGAATTTGATGACATTAGGAACTAATGGTGTTCCTTTAGCTGTCAGTACATCGGTTAATGGGTTAAAGGATATAGTTGATAGAAGAAATTCTTATCCTTTGAATGCCATTGTTCCACCATTAAGCTCAAATAATTATACAACCAATTCCTCCAACAATGTGAACAGACCATCGTTAATACCAACAGTTCAAACAAATCAAATGGGATTAGCACAACTACGGCCATTACAAAATGATCCACAATTCTTGACGTATCCCAAAAATGGACAAGTTGGGTCTTCTAACATACAACCACCACCACCACCACAAACTATATTACATCCTGAACCTTTGATACCTCATGTTCAACAACAAAGTTCTCCTGCTGCTTCTGTCGTTCCAACAAGATCAATCTATGGGACACAACCATCAATGGAATTCTTAAATTATACTTTAAACCTTGATAGTTATAGAAGAGCAAGTACTTCAAGTCCTCCTCTTTCTTCTAATATGAACAACCCTTTAAATTTGTTAAAATTCCAAATTCAACCAGGAACAGAAAATAAAACCACTTTTTTACAATTACAAAGAACTCTTTATAACGTGATGAATCAATCATTTAGTGAAAATAACTATTCTTTAAAAAATAATAGCAAACTTACCAATGAAGGTAAACATATATTATTGAATCATTATATCAATAAAATTGCTCCTAAATTGTCCTTATTAAACACCAAAATTTTCAATAGTCATGTTTTGAACGTTGCTAGTAGATCTCCAGCTTTGATGTATTCGATCTATGCACTTTCTCTTCAAGATTTCTCACAAGGCAGTTCTATTCATCCCTTTAATGAAACTCCGTTATCCCTTTTTGAAATTTCTCTTTATCATTTACAACAACAGAATTTCCAGAATTTGAGAGTTCTTTCTCCCTCATTCCTTATTTTAACTGTTCTTATCATGAATATGACCAATGATAGAAAGATTTGGAAAGATACTTTACAAAAATTGATCAAATTTATGAGTAGGAATCGTATTGAACCAAATATTAACGAAGTGAACGATTCTATCTTTTGGTTGGTGGTTTTAATGGATATTAATATCACTAAAATCAACAAAGAAAATGATAAACCTTTGATCCAATTTGATCTTTCAAGAGAAGATTTTAAAGAAACAAATATTTCAAATATTGAAGAAACAATTCCTAAAATCCTCACTCTATTAAATTCCACAATAAATATTCTTAATATCAACAATGATGATATCCAAGATTTTAACAAGAATTGGCTGAATCTTTGGATGAAAACCATCCAATTATACGAATTATTAATCTCATCCAATAATAATAGTGTTGTTTTCCAATACGAAACTTCTCCATTCCCATGTATGATTGTCACAGATCCACATACATCTTTTATCCATCAAAATCTTTACGCTGTAATAATCCTACTTCTTCAAAATAAACCACGTAATTATAAAATCGAAAACACAGAAATCAAAGCCATAACTTGGTATGCTAAAAGAGCTTGTGGTATTTCAATTGCTAATAATGGTCATAACAATTGGTTCAATGGGGAATTTTGTCTTTATGTTTCTGGGAAATTATTAACACATATTGATGAACATAAATTGATTTTACAATGTTTGAACGATTTGGATTGTCGAAGTTTACTTGGTGTGATTTATCATTCAAATTCTATTAATAATTATTGGAATGGTGGGGGAATTTAATAGGTATATTTAAAAAAGAATTGGAAAGTTGCTTATATAATATCGCTATTTTTTATTTTTTTTTCTTAAAAAAAAATAATAATAATTTCTTTAAATATTCAATTAATTTTGGTACTATATATATATAAATCAATATCTGTTAGACTTAACTTTATGTTTATTGTCTAATTTCGACTTGACCTATAAATAATATATAACGTATATGAGATGGTGTGAGAATAGAGATCTAAGCCCTATTTATACCAGTGAAGGTTGCTACGCTGTTGCATATTCTAGATAAGCAACCATAGCACGTGACACGATATGGGACCATGCTCTATAACAAGCATATATATATATATATATTTACATCAAAGCCAACTCTTTCCACATCTCTTTTAAATTAATTTCAAACCTCTCATTAACAAACTCTGCAAAGTTTCTAGCAACTAAGCACCATTTCTCACCTTGAGATTTCTCTTTGTTAAATATCTTAGAGACACCAATATTCCAACAAGTTGTTGAAATATATTCTATTTCATGTTTAGGAAACTTATTTTCTTCATTAGAAGATTCGTTGCTTAACATTTGTAAGATTTTGGATAATTGTAATAATGAAATCTGTTCTGATTCAAAATTTACCACACAATATTTCAATAATAATCGTATCCAACGTGATATCTTGGTTTTGGAGCAGTCTAATAAATTTCGTTCAATGATTGTAGATAGAATCGTGACTCTTAATGTCTCTGGATACATATCCTTCGTAATAAGATTCACCACTGTTGAATCAAATTCAATATTTTTATACCTGTATGATTCCTTGAAAATTGAAAGAATAGAATTATATGTTCCTAAATTCAAGTTTCCTTCGATCTCAAACATCAAACAATCCAAGAAGATTTTCTCAATTTCTTTGGAAAATTTGATGAAATTTGAATGACTTTTGAAAACCATTATTAATTCTTCAATATCAGCTTTCAATTGTTGAGCTCTTGATTTCAAATTGTTGAATATGATATCTTTGGATATTTTGGACTGATAAACACTCATCATGTTGATCAATTCGGCTCTGAATTTCCACAATTTCAACCCAAAAGATTCATCAATACTGATATCATCAGGAATCAAATCAATAATAGATTTAGAAATCTCAGCAAAGAATCCCGCATTCAATGAATCCTTGGATATAAGGCATTCTCTTGAGACATTAAAAGCCTGAGCACTAAACCATTTAAGCTCTTCAAATGAGAATTTATAATTATTGATATACTTACAATCTTTAGCAAATTTGTATGCCTCTTGGAACAAAGTCAATAAGTTCGCAATATATTCTCTTTTATGAGGTAATTCTGTAAGAAGCAATTGAATCACTGATCTTAAAGTGGAAGCGATCGAAATGTCAATACCAACTGCAGTGTCTAAATTCTTAAAAAGAACTAAGATGGTCTCTAATGCAACTCTGGTATTAGATGTGGTGTTCAGAGCACAAAGAGATAACAATGGGATCATATTCTTGTCCTCTGGATTCTTAGATATGTTCTTAAGTGATTCAATGATCTTAGGCTCGTCTTCTTTGTGAGTGTATACTTTGAACATATTGTATTGCGTTATTAATGACAACTTCTCATCATCATCCATCACTTCGTATATCTCTATCGCCTCATCATATTGGTTGAGATTGATATAGCAACTCTGTAATGCTCTTTGTACTTTAGCCTTGTCAATTTCATTGATCAGTATGGACTTATGAAGAGTTAACTGTAACCAGCCAATACCATCAATAAAGTTGCCATTCTTCATTTCTGACTTACCACTTGCCCATAACAACGTCACAGAAGATGAAGAACACTTCTTAGATAATGGCTTACTGAATATTCTCTCTGAAACATCTAGGAATTTGGATAGGTTTGATTTTCTTATACTGACGAGGTTGATTTTATCTTTAACGAAGCAATTAACAACAGCGACAAAGATAAGTTCCAAGTACTGATGTTCTTCCTGTGGGTCTATCCTATTAGTGAACAAATATTCAAAGCATTTGATCGCATTATTTGGATTGTCCTTGGCATGTTCGTTGATAATTCCAATTATTTGCTTAAAATTTGAAATTAATGGTACAGTCATGATCATTCTCATGATGATTTCTTCAGAACTGTTTGGTTCATCTGGTTTGAGACTTGAAAGTCTTATTGCTAATTTAAAACAGTCCATAGTTGAATTATCAATCTTTTCCATTGAATGAATACATTTCTCAGCTACCTTCAACGACTCTGTAGTGTTCAACTCAAGGGCAGATCTTGCCAATAAGCCACAGATATAAATTCTAACGCTCTTGCACTCCTCAGTCTCTAATCCGTATTGACCAAGGTCATAATATTTGTTGAGAAAATGAATCACATCTGAGAATTGCTTCTTTTCATAAAGGTAAAGGCAAGTATTGTAAATGATTCTCAATGACTCCAAGATAGTATCATCACCAGAACCAATGTTCTGTAATACATCTGCTCTTTCCTCATAAAAAATAGCCATTTGAACATCACCTTCAAGAACAGATAGTTGCATCTTAGTGATGAACAATTCTGCCTTAAGTTTATTTAGTTCGTCAATAGTCTTTTGATCAAATGTCTCTGACAATTGTTCAAGATCCTTAAATGCTCTATCTGATTGTGATTGAACTTTATTCGCCACAATCATTTCTTCTTCATCAATAGAATCTCTAAGAGTTTTGTAAAAACAATTAGTGACACGTAGTTTACCCTTTAAACAAGGATCCAATAAATCATGGATAGAACACAACAAACAAGCAAACAATTTAACAGAACATAAAGTCTTTTTTATGAAGTCTCTTTCCCCTTTCATAGCAACGGTGGCTGAATTCCAAAGATTTATGGAGGCAAAGTCTAATTCTAAGCTAAGTCCTTCTAATCCATCGACTTCTGTAGTACGTAATAATCTTTCAAATCTTTCTGTCATAGGGAGAACGGTATCCATTGAAGACTTTAAGGCATCATGGTCGCTATCTTTTAATGAAGTATTCAATTTTGTAGAGGTGGCGATTGCTGCATCTGAATAATGAGTTATTAGAATCCCATACAAGCTTTTAAATTATAGTTAATTGTTTTTGATGGACTGTATTCGTTAGATACCTATAAGCTGTGTAAGTTGTGGTTTAAGAGTTGACATTTGTTTATGAAGAACCCAATGAGATAATTGAATGATCAAATTGTTGTTGTGGTATATTAGCCGCCTTCTTTATTTTCAGATTAAAATAAAACCAAAAAAAAACCCCCTCCCAAAAAAAATTCATGATAATTTATAATATTAGCCGCTGCAAAAAATATATGTATATATATATATATATTATTCGCGCGCTGTTAAAAAAAAGTAAACAAGAAAAGAAAAAAAATTATTATAAATTAAATTAGCCACGATAAACAAAATATGTAAAAGATAATTGTTTTAAATATCAAGCCTTATTCTCAGTTATGTCATTAATAAAAAGAGTGAAACTCAACACAAAGGAGAACCAGAGGGTATGACGAAGTAATTGGATCCAAACTCAATTAAAAAGTTACTAACAAATAAAAAAACAGATCGATAGAACGTTCTTATTAGAAGGTCATGAAAAGGCAGTGACTTCATTAAAGTTTAATAATACTGGTGAGATTCTAGCAACAGGTGGTATGGATAAAGCTATCTTATTATGGAGTCTTCCACATTCAAATGAATCAGAATTGACAGAAAACTATGGTATGATTGAAGGTCATAAATCTGCCGTAACGTCTTTGTCTTGGTTAACTCAAGATAAATTGGCTTCTTCATCTGCTGATATGTCTGTTGGTATCTGGGATGTCAATACTGGTGATAGATTGAGAAAATTCAAAGAACATACTTATGTTGTTAACCAAATAGACTTTGATCATCAAGGATTGATAGTCTCTGCTTCAGATGATGGTAATTTAAAAATATGGGATGAATACCAAAAGAATTCAATACATACGTTTAAAACTGATTATCCATTGCTTACAGTACAATTTAAAGACAAATTGATATACACAACTGGTATTGAACCAGTTATCAGATGTTGGGATATAAGATCACCATCCACAGTACTATTTGAGATTGAAACACAACACACAGACATGATTACTTCATTATCTGTTAATGACACCAATATGATCTCAAGATCAGCCGATGATACGATACGTTTATACGAACCTAATCCAATTCCAGGGAATCATATTAAACCACAGGTGTACTCTGGTGCTATTTCAGGAGATGAGAATCTGCTTATACGATGTCTTATTAAAGATCATATTATTTATTCAGGGTCCTCAGATAATACACTCAGTTCTTGGGACTTGTCAACCTCAAGATTGTTGAAGAAACAACCTGGACACAAGGGAACTGTGTTGGACATTGATGAGTTTGAAGGAATTCTTGCTACTGGTTCTGTTGATGGGAACGTGATTCTTAGATATTAATTTAATCTTGAGCAATTTCTTATCTGTTTGAGTTTTTTTGTGTTTTTTTTTCTCCAAATCATGCCACGTGATTTGATGATCACGTGCTCTGCTTAGTCATATAAATCAATTATTAAGAACATGATTTTCTATTAAAGGAGTTTCCTAATTGAGATGTTTAATCATATTATTATAGTAGGAAGAAACTTTCAAACTAGCATTAAATTAGTTATAGATTTCCCAAAAAAGCAGTGAATTAAACCTAATTTTGGGATCATTATACATATATATTTATATATTTGTTTGTTTATTTTTTTTTTTTTGATTTTTTTCAAAATTATTTATGGTTGTATCTAATTAGAAATTCGGAGAAACTTTGCAAATAATTTATATTTATATTAAATTTTCCCAAGCGGAGATGAGATTACAATCCCGTACCATACACGTTTGGGTATTTAACCCAGAATAAGAATTATCTATCTTATATACGACCATGTTACCTATACAGATAAGATACTTTACAACAACGACATCGAACTCAGCTCAACTTAAAAAACTGATAAAAAAGACAACGAAATATGTAGCATCAGATTCAAACTTTTTAAAGAAATTAAACAAAGAAGCCAATCCAGCTAAAATTAATCCCAACTCTAAATTCTTCCGTTCTTCCAAACCACAAAAACTTTTGGTTCCAGAAATTCCTCAAATCACAAGGCAACATGCAGCTCATCTTCTTTCTAAGAAACTCGGTGTGGATGTAGATATGAACACTTTGGGTCCATTAACTAATGACGATATCAAATATTTCCCTATAGCCAACAAACAAATCATGCTCACTTTATTAGGTACGACTTCAAACCAGTTGCTCGACTCTGTCGTTGTTGATAAGTCTGTGCGCTCATTTTTAAAGAGAGACCAAGTGGAGAAGGCTTTAACCATGGCCAAATTGGCAAAGGAGAAAGGGACTGTTGCTATGAATAGAATCATGGAATATCACTTAAAAGCAGGTAAGGTCCATCCTGCGTTGGATATCTTCCATTTAAGAAAGAAATGGGGTGTTCCTCCTAATGATCAGACATACACAGTTCTTTTCGACGGTTGTGCCAAAGTTAGAACACCAGATAATAAAGGTTTAGGTAGCGCACAGATTGCAGAATTGAAAAGGATTCTTTTGTTAATGAAAGAGACTGAATCATGCACTCCAAATATTTATCATATGAACAGTGGTCTTCAATGTCTACTGAATACGGATGATTTGAAAACAGGGCTTGAACTCTTCAACGACTGGACAAACAAAAACTTCACATCAGGTGAAGAGAAATGGTTCAGTAAGATCAGACCTGATACCACCACTTTCTCCATTGTCTTAAAGGCTCTTCCTTATTGTCGCAATAACGAATGGATCTATATCACCGGTGAGTATATCATGCAACAAATCGCCAATTTCCCAGAAAGTAAGAAGGACGCCCAATTATTCGAGAGTTATATCTTTGCTTATCTTCGTTCAAGAAACATCGAAATTGTGAAAAAGGGGTTCCAAGCTTTAAATCATTATTTCCAATTCGATAAAGAAGTCAAAGCACCATACATTAAGCCAAGTAAGTCAAATAAGTTCAATGAACCATTACCAATTTTGAAAGAATTCCAAGAGAAGGAAACTAAATTACAACCACAAAATTTCAAATATTTCCCAAGTGTTGCATTAATTGATACTATATTGAAAACTTACAATAATTATGAAAATTATGAAAGAACTCAAAAATTGTTCGATGAATTCGCAGAAACATACCCAAAGAAAATCGATTTGGTCTTAGCTCAAAGATATTTCCAATCTATCAAAGGAAAGGATGTTTTCGAAGAAACTTTGAAATTCTATGAAAGATTACAAACATCATTAAATTTAAAACCAACTAATGTGACGCATTTCTTGGTATTCGAAGCCATCTATTCCAAATCTTTACACAATTTGAATGATATGGGGAAATATACCATTGGATACAAAGCTATTGAGATCTTCAACGATTCTGAAAACTTTGTCAAGGTCCATCTAAAGGATATTTTGGACCCTTTGACTATGAATGGTTATTTGAAATCCGTTAGAAGATTAAGATTGAATTCTCTGCAACGTGATGTTATCCTTTCCAGAATTTCCAAGTATAAAGAATCTCATGACTTTAACAACTTACAACCTAAAGATCATGGTTTCCATAAGAAGATTCTGGAAACAGAGAAAGTATTGATTGGCACCATTGAAAAGAAACGTCATTTACATAAGATGGATGAAGATGCTAAACCTTCCAAGTTTTTGACTAAGATTTAAACCAGTCAATATGTAGTGGCAATTAAATTGACACTTGATAATAGTAACCATATATCACATGTAAATAATATATATATATATACTAGATTTTAGAAACTGAAAAAAATTCATATCATCTATAAATTTTATTCTATTTTTTTTTTTTTCTCACTTTTTTGATTTTCAAATAAACTCGCTATAGCTCTTACTTATATCAAAAAAAAAAAAAA
>JADIOT010002627.1:0-31701 GCA_018343995.1 Waltiozyma sp. UFMG-CM-Y6624
AAAAAATAAACAGGTACTTTTTTTGTTTTTGTTTTTGTTTATTTTTTATTTTTTTTTTTTTATTTTTTTGTGATTTTGATTTTTGGTACTACGGCACACGTGATCAAAGTAAAACTGCCGCCTCTTTATATGTTTTGAATTTGGTGAATCATCTCAATATAATCCTTTGTTTAACTTTAGGGAAAGGTGTAAAATATATATATATATCAACCCATGACTTCTAAGATTCCCACCTCATCATACACAGCTAACATTCAAACGCTGGTGAACTCTATATCTTTCCAATCTTCAGTAGCAGAGGCTATTCCACCATTAAATCTATCAGAGATCTCTACCAATCTTCTTTTCGCATCCACAAACAACAACAAAACACAAAGACAATGGTTATCAATTTTCTCTAGAGCTGCCTTTTTCCATGGGCTTGATCATAAGCTTGATGATGTAATAGTGATGGTTTATGAAGATCCAATTACCAAGATGATCTCCTCTGTAATTTTCACTGTTTTGGGAGAATTTTGTTTCAATGGGTTAAAAATAACAGAATCTTCTAGATTTTTTGCCGCTGTGGAGAATTTAAAGATTAAACACCGTGAGAGTAATGTCAGAAGAGCCATAGCTATTTCTCTTTTGAAGCTTTATTCCTTGTTGAACCTTACCAAAATAAATTCCAAATCTTTGAATAGATCTACTGGTCGTAATGAATGGGATGAACTTGCCGCTGGTGAACTAGCTTCCCAAATGACCACTATTATTGATATTGATCCATTAGATCTAGGAAAGAGATTATTACACTCTGGGTTTTTATCTCCAACTTTCATTGATTCGTCATTATTGGATTTTGTTTATACAGATGATCCAAATCTTATTTCTATCAATAATAAAATCGTATTTCAAATGGGGGAACAATTAGAAAAACTTTTTGATCCATTGACTGAATATTCACCTGAATCCACAATTACCCCTTATATTCCACCACCTTCTACGTCTGTAAATACTACTACTACTACTGAAGATGATGAATCAATTAATGCTATTTGTGAAGAATTATTACATTTTCAAGAAAGTATAACCACCCAACAAATCAGATTCCTCACAAAAGTTGTAACACCCTTACGTGAGAAATCTTTGAAAGGTAAAATTCCAATTCCAATTGCAGAATTAAATGAGATTTTCCCACCAACAATAGACGAAGTCACAAGAATGAATTGTATTCTTTTAGACTCTTTACAAATAGCTATAAAATATGGTTCTTTTGAAATGGTCAAGGCATGTGGTATCACTATCCCTTTTTTCTTCAAGGCTTATATGAGACATGAAGCTGCTCTTAAGACTTTCTCCCATAAATTAAAAGGGTTTCTAAGTAATCATGAACGATTACTCCCTTCAGAATATAAGAGAAATAAATATGTGGAATCGATCTTAAATGTCTCTTTGGATTTGATCAAATTGAAAATGGTATTAGAGAGACTCATAGAAACAAAAAAGTGGGATATTGTCCAAAGGCCTTTAATAGCTCAATATTTCTCTAAATCGGTGGATATCATCGACTCATTTGGAAGAACAACAGTGCCATCGTATGATAGAAGAATATTTACTCCATCTGGTAAGATTTTGACTGAGATATGTGAAGGTTGGCCTTCAGAGTTAAGTAACGGGTGGTTACGTCGAAAAGTTGTATCTGTTATTGAATCAAAGCATTTGGATAATGATGAAGATGGAGTGATCATTGTCTTTAGTGATTATGTTGTATTTGCTTCAGTGCAAAAGCAGGCAATGGCTAGTCAAGTGAAAATCGCTGATATCATCATGAATTCTTTGATCAACGAAGAACAATTGACTGTGATACCATCTTTAAAAGTCACTGCATTTGCCTCTCTTGAGAATTTACAAGTATACATGTTTGACGATAACAAGATAAAGACCCTTATCTTGAACAACCCTTCACTCTCATCAACATATCAAGTAGATGATTCCAGTAAGTTCTTGACTTTATTAAATAAAGCAAAGATTCTTGGTAAAAATACACCTTTCCATTTGTTCAAAGATAAACGTTTTGGGTTCTCTGTCGCACATGAAATTTCTACATATTCCAATGAGTCTTTAACCTCCAACGTTGTTGTTTTCCTTAATAAAAAAGTGGATCGTTCTTTATTAGAGGAGTTTGACATGTTTGCCGCTATGTTTGTCAACTTGAAAGAAGATGAAAACATTGTGTCTGTTAGTTGCATTACAATTGAAAGTGAAGAAGAATCAGAAGATTTTATTGAACTCACACAACTATCACAACATATCTTTGAGACTTTTTCCCATTTGGAAATCAAGAGAAATTCTTCAATTTTTTCAGATATATTTGATTCAACTATCAAGGCGAATAAAAAGACACTGAATTCCATAGCTGTTTCAAAATCACCAACACTTAAATCAAAAACCTTCCTTCATTCATACGAACAAAAACCTCTTCCTACTCCAAACACTGATTCACAAATTTCCAATGGCTCAGTACAACAAGGGTCATTATTCATGGAGGATTTGGGATTTCAAACACCAGAGAGAACAAAGGCATCATCAAAGCAGAATATTATTTTGAAACTATCTGAAGGGGTCAAGCACATCGATACCAGAGATCACCGCAATTGGAAATTGAAACCAATTAATTTTAACTCTAGTGATGATGATGAAGAACAAGAAGAATCTGAAGACAACGAAAATATGAAAGCTTTAAGAGATTTTGAGGCAACAATGGTACCTTTGTACGATCCTGAACATACAAGTGAGAATTGGGGAATTTCCGAGTCTGCTAGAGATATTGACTCTCCTATGAAAACCAATTAAATATATTCTATGTATTTATTTATTTATTTTAAACTTAATTGAGAGAGAGTCTTGTCTATAATTTGATAAGGATTTTCTCGTTTTAAAGCCACATAATCTAATCAGGAAATATTCGCGTGCGCTTTCCAGAGGGAAAAACTTAGTTTCCAATAGGTTTATTTGATCTTTTTGGGAGGCAGTCTCCGGACCCGTTGAGAAAAACAAACAAATTGATGATGATAATCCGTTCCTTTCCCCCCGTAAAAACATCTAAAGTTATCTTTTTCTTATTTCTCTATTCCAATAACTCACACCTCACTGCTGTATATACCCTGACTTTGGAATCATTAGAGCTGGACTTACTTGTACATATCTCAAACAACACCACACCTCGAACTCCTCACTTGTCAACGATCCTCTTCTTCCCCAACCCTTGAACATAGCACAATTTATTTATTATTTGTACATTTTTTATTCTTATTCTTCTTCTTCTTCCTAATTGGCCCTCTAAATGACATGTATGTTAATCATAGTTATTCCTTTATCTGATCTATACTAACTTTTTCTCTCCTTTTTTTTTCTATCAAGACAATAAAGAAGGTACCACTTACCACCAAGACCAGTCCCAGACCAACCCTCAATCTCTTTTGGACAAGTTATCTGGTGTCAAGGGCAATAAAATCTCTCAAGAATCAACTTCCAATGACATTGAACCAGACTTTGCTAGTATTATCTCAAGTCTTAGTGCCCATTCTGACAATAACAATATCAATAACAACCAATTTGCCTCTACTTCCTTTGTTGGCTCTGATGCCGATTCATTAGACTATGCTCATGTAAACACTGTTTTCAGAAGAGCTGGTACCTTGTCTGTTGGTGGTATCAGCAATGGCCAAAGAGGTCAAAACAACATGTTTGTTTCTGCTTCCATCAGTGGTGGTATCTCTAATGGTCTTTCATCCAACTCCTCAGGTAGATTTATGGATAAATTCAGTGCTGTTGCAGACGCCACTAGGGAAGTTGAGCTTTTAGGTGGTGGTATTGGTTCCTTGTCCATCGGTTCAACCAGTAACCGTGTTCCTTCTTCTTCTAGAAGAACCAGTTTCTTGTCTCCTGAAGGTATTGGTGCCAACAAACCGTTCTTGGAAAGTTCTCCTGGTTCTTTAAACGAAAGTTTAAACAATCCAACTTCGATGAACACCAGGCAATCTATCTCTGAGAAGATTGATAACTACTTATCCAACTCTCCAGTACAATCTTTCTCCGCCCCATTGATGGATCAAAAATCCAGATCTGGTTCATTTGTTTCAGATGTGAACATCTCTGAGCATAATTCTGTTGTTTTTGATACATCTGAAAATTCTAATACCGCCTCAAACAGTATTTGGAACACTCAAAAGGCTGCTTCCGCTGCCACCTTTACTCCAATGATGCAACAAAATGTATTTCCAGGTCAATTCATGCCAAATGGGTTTGTTCCACCACATCCTCAAATGTTTCCATATGGTTTCCCATTTAACCAATTCAATGGCATGGTCCCAATGGGCTCTCCTCCTTTAGGTTACTTGCCACCCCCACCTTCTGTTCCACAAAATGCTGGTATGTTTACAGCTCAATCTAATGACTCAACTGACTCCGAATCTAAATCTACTGTTGAAGGCGATAAGGATTCCCAAAAGGCCCAAATCGTTGGTCCTCAACCAAAACGTATTGATGCATCTTCGGTCAATGGCGCTCAGTCTTTCTTACCACCAGGTCCAGGCTCTCCACCATTCATGTATCCCCAGGCATTTTCTCCTTTCGGTTTTGTTCCTCATGACCAATTCCAATTCGCTCCTCCTTCTCATTCTCCAATTCCTCCTCAAATGCAGCAACAGCAACCACCACCACCTCAAGGTATTACTAATAATGATGGTGAAAACAAGAAAGCTGCTCCTGCCAATAACAAAAACAGTGGGTTTCCTTCAAAGAGAAACAACAACAAATCTCCAAAGAACTCCACCCCAAATAGCCGTGGTGGGGCTTATCAAAGTAAGGGTACAAAGAACCAAATCTACAGATCCCCAATCTTGGAAGAATTCAGAAATAATACTACTAAGGAATACTCTTTGAAGGATATCTTTGGTAACGCTATTGAATTCTCCAAAGATCAGCATGGTTCTAGATTTATCCAACAACAATTGTCCATGGCCTCTACCAACGCTGCTGAGAAGGAAGTTATTTTTAATGAGATCAGAGAGGACGCCATGAACTTGATCACCGATGTCTTTGGTAATTATGTCATTCAAAAGTACTTTGAACACGGTACCCCAACTCAACGTCTCATTCTTCTGTCTTTAATGAAGGGTCAGATCAAACAATTGTCCCTACAAATGTACGGTTGTCGTGTAATCCAACGTGCCATCGAGCATTTGCCATTGGATTCTCAAATTGAGGTGATCACTGAATTAAAGGATGACGTTATTATTTGTATCAAGGATCAAAATGGTAACCATGTCATTCAAAAGTCTATTGAATGTATTCCTATTGAACACATCGGATTCATCTTAGAATCCTTGAAACCCCAGATCTATCATTTGTCTACTCATCCATACGGGTGTCGTGTTATCCAACGTTTGTTGGAATATTCTTCAAAGAAAGATCAAGACTTCATCCTTGCTGAATTGTCCAAGTTCACTTATTTCTTGATCCAAGACCAGTATGGTAACTATGTGATTCAACATATCATTGAGAATGGTTCATCAAAGGATAAGACCCATATTATTGAAACTGTTTTGGGGTCTGTTGTTGAATTTTCTAAGCATAAGTTTGCATCTAATGTTGTTGAAAAGTGTGTTGTCAACTCCACTGCTGCTCAACGTACCTTGATCTTGGATGAAGTCTTACAAGGTAATGAGCATGAGAATGATAATCCAGTTGATGATCAATCTAATCTTGGTTTGATGATGAAGGATCAATTTGCTAATTATGTTGTTCAAAAACTAGTTGAGGTAAGCAAAGGTCCAAAGAAGAGGTTGTTGATCAGAAAGATCAAGGTTTATTTGAAACAAATTGCTAAGGGAAACTACGGGAAGCACCTAGCTAGTATTGAGAAATTAATTTTATTGAGTGAAAATACTGTTGTCAGTGATGAAGAGTAGATGTCTGTTCACTAAATCAGTCTTTTATTCTGTTTCTTCTTGTTTATAGCCTTTCACCCCCTATCTAATGTTTATTGTTGATAAAGAAAAATCTATATATTTTCTTTTAGTTTTAATATTACTAATCTTTGTGAAAATCCACCTTTTAAATTTTTTTCAAAGCACTGCCATGCAGCTTTAAGTACATGGTTCATCACTTAAGATACATAATCGTGCATCAATATGCTTTTTATGGAGTATTCCTTCTATTTATATATACATATTAACTTTTAAGACCTTTTACAGTTTTAATTCCTTGAGTTATGATGATACAATATAAAGCTATACTTTGAATTCATTCTATATATCACATCTTTAATTTAAAATATATACTTGAAACAAAATTATGATATTTTCCCCATCTTAATTCAGAATTATTTATATATTTATAATTTAATATATATATATTTTTTGAAAAAAAAATTTGAATATTAAAAAAAAAAACAAAAAAAAATTTATATTTAGAATTTATAAGAAAAAAAAAACAATCAATACATGTATATATATTATAATTTTGAAAGTATATATATTGTAATATAATTAAATTTATAAATTTCGAAGTTTTAACTTAATCCCTCGTATATTTAAATATTAGATACATATAAAACGTGACACATTTTAGGGCTAACATTTTTTTTTAAAAAAAAAACAAAAAATTATATATAAATTATTTGCAATAATTTTTTTTTTAATTGTTTATAGTTTGACGAACCATCATATAGGATAATATATTCAAGAATTATCCTTGGAATTAAAAGTATGATTATCTCCTGTATTCGAATTATCATTTATGCTTTTCCAACCTCTTCTTACAATCTCATAACTAGCAGCAACAGAATTATCCTCATTTCCAGCCATGTGCGTCTTTTCTACAATTTCATAGCATTCCCACTTGGCTTTTGATTTCCACAAGATGATCATATTGTTTTCATCAGACCAACCCAATACACCATCTGTTGATATTGTAGCTACTTTGTTCTTGACACCGTTATTATCAATATCATTACTTTGGTCCAAATGTACGGAAGTAAAGGACCAGACAGAATTGAAATATTGAGGCTTTAATGGAACAGGAAGGTTTTTCAAAATGTGTGATTTGTTTTGTTGTTGAGTATTGGAAGATACGTTGAAGATATGTAATGTTTGTTTATCTGAAATCACAGCTAATTTGGATCCAGATGGTGAAAATTCCATAGCATAAATTACAGCACGATCCAGACCCCGGCGGAACTCATATAATAAGGAACATGTCTTTGTAGAATGAATACGGATCAATGTTCCTGATTCAGAAGCTGATGCTATCATTGTTCCGGATTTATTCAAAGCTATGCATCTCACTTTGGATTTATGTGCTTTGATGATTGATGCTAAGTTACGTTCGTTACCAATGTTGGAAATGTCGACAACTTGGATTTGTCCTTGAACTCTTGCAGGGAAGGCTAATACTTGAGAAACCACACTTGAATCTGTATAAGAACCATCATTGTTCTTATTGTTTCCAGCATCTGTATACGAACCAGGAGACAAAGCAGCAATTCCCAAAGGATTCTCACACGTTTCAAAGTTGGCAATTGCTTTAGGTGGAGATCCAAACCCATGAACATAAACTCTATTATTCAAAACAGTAACGATCCGACTGCGGGATAAAAATACATTCAATACAGGAGAATAGAAGTTTAACATTAATGCATCTTTCCCCTTCAAATCATCCCATATCACAACTTTATTTAAGGGAAATTTAGGGTCTCTTCCTCCTCCAATCAAAGCCAAATAATTAGTACGGTATAACATACAAACGTGTCCTATACCACCATTTGCTGGAAAGGTACGTGATACTTTCAATTCCATAGGATCCGAATTGTACACTTTAAATCCAGAATTTGTAGAAATAGTAAAACATGTGAAGTCTTGGTTGAATGTCGAAGAGAGAATATTATTATTGGTGGGAGTTTTATCTATTAGAGATTTGGTTGTTTTCATTGATATGGCGAAAAAGGCAAAAATCAATTAGGATTTTTTTTTTTTTATTGGTGTGGAGGTAAAGTTAAAATTAAAGGGGTTGATTCAATTTTTATAATTGATAATTATTATTATTATTATTCTTATCTAATTAAAATCAAAAAAAAAAAAATGCTTAGTATAGTAGGATTTATTAGATTAAAACAAAAAGAAGAAGTTAATTGATGTAATTCCATTCTCCTTTCTCTCTCACCCCCCCCCCCCCCCCCTGAATATCACATTTCTTTGTTTAATATTTGATACAGGTTAAGTAACAGCCCTATCTAGTAGGCACGTGTGCAATTGGCACATATTACTAAGCCCATAAAATTTATTTTATTTTTGATCATTGAAATTTTTAGCTCAGAATACTCTAGAAAAAAAAGAAAAAGCTTCCTTTAAAAGATTTCTAAATATATATATTTTTTCTATGAAACGTAACAGTTTTTCACAAGATTTATCTACCAAGAAACCTAAATTAGAAATGTCTGAAGAAACTAAGCAACAAGAAGAATTCTTTGCCCCAGTTGGTCATGCCGCTGAACAAGTTGAAAATGAACATGGTACCGATTTTAACGACGAAGGTATTAGAAACACAGGAGCTGCTGATGCTGAAGGCCATCCAGTTCAGGAAATCCAATCCTTATGCATGAATTGTCATGAAAATGGTATCACTCGTCTTCTTTTAACCAGTATTCCATTTTTTTCCGAAGTCATCATAATGAGTTTTAGTTGTGAACATTGTGGGTTCAAAAATTCTGAATTACAACCTGCTGCACAGATTCAAGAAAAGGGTTCCAAGTATACTTTAAGAATTGAAACAAAGGAAGATTTCAACAGACAAGTCGTCAAGCAAGAAACCGCTAAATGTTATTTCAAGGAATTGGATATTGAAATTCCTCCAAAGAGAGGCCAAATGACCAATGTTGAAGGGTTATTAAGAGAAATGATAGATGATTTGAAATCTGGCCAGCAGGAAAGATTGGCTGTTGATAAGTCCATCCATGACAGAATTGAAGATTTCATCAAAAAGGTTGAATCCACCATTGAAGGTGAAGAAGGTACATTGCCTTTAACTTTTGAAATTGATGATCCAGCTGGTAATTCTTGGATTGAATTCATTCCAAATGAAGCTTCCCATAAATGGTCCCATGTTGAATATTTAAGATCTGACGAACAAAACGTTCAGGTTGGTTTGATGACTGAGGATCAATTAGAACAAATCCGTCGTAATAAAGTTGAAGCATTATCTAACAAGGAAAGAAACCCAACATCAACTGGTTTCATTTCGGATGAA
This sequence comes from Waltiozyma sp. UFMG-CM-Y6624, assembly GCA_018343995.1. NCBI lineage: Eukaryota > Fungi > Ascomycota > Saccharomycetes > Phaffomycetales > Wickerhamomycetaceae > Waltiozyma > Waltiozyma sp. UFMG-CM-Y6624. Next base: position 9,286 of record JADIOT010002627.1, read on the forward strand.
ACAGACATTGAAAATTTCAACAACGAAGTTCAAACATTCTCTGCTACTTGTCCTACCTGTTTCAAGCCTTGTGACACACATATGAAGATTGTCAATATCCCACATTTCAAAGATGTCATCATCATGAGTACTGTATGTTTGGAATGTGGTTACAAGTCTAATGAAGTCAAAACCGGTGGTGCTATTCCTGAAAAGGGAAGAAAGATCACATTGATCGTTGATGATGCTGACGACTTAGCCAGAGATATCTTGAAGTCCGAGACTTGTGGGTTGACCATTCCGGAATTGAACTTGGACTTGACACCAGGTACTCTTGGTGGTCGTTTCACCACTTTGGAAGGTTTATTGAAACAAGTCCATGAAGAATTACATTCAAGGGTTTTCCAACAAACCTCTGATTCTATGCAAGACCAAACTAAGAGTAGATGGACTGAATTTTTCAACAATTTGGAAAAAGCTATGGAGGGTCAAATGAAATTTACAGTAGTTATGACTGATCCTCTTGCTGGTAGTTATATTCAAAACGTATATGCCCCAGATGATGATCCAAATATGACCATTGAAGACTTTGAAAGAACTTTTGAACAGAACGAATCTTTAGGTTTGAACGATATCGATGTTTAGAAATAAACTAATTGAGATATATAGAAAAGAAGAAATTATGCATTAAATTCGTTAATTAAATATTTTTTATTTTTTTTTTAAATATTATTGGACGATTTGACGTCATCTTGAAATCTATATACAAAATATATATACACACACACACACATCAATCATTTCTTAACAGAACGAGCATCAGAAACAGTGTTTAATAACAAAGCTTCATTATCCAAGATGATTCTGTTTGGAGAGGTACTTAAAATTTGGGCAATTTCTCTGGCAGTATCCAATCTCTTCAATTCAACATAATCTCTAGACTTCTTAATAGCCTCACCAATCAATTCAGCAGACTTAGCTTCACCTTGAGCCTTAACAATAGTACCTTGCTTTTCTTGTCTAGCCTTATCAACGACGAAAGCAGCTCTTTGAGCTTCTTGTTGAGCGATTTGCTTAGCTTCCACAGCATTGGTGAATTCTGGGGAGAAGGTCATGTATGTAATGGAAACATCATCCAATAAGATGTTAAACTTGCTAGCTCTTCTAACTAAGTTTTCTCTGATAAGCTTAGAGACACTTTCTCTTTGTGTGATCAATTGAGAGGCGTTGAATTGAGCAACAACGGATTTCAAAACTTCATTGACAATGGATGGTAAAACTCTTTCATCATAGTCAACACCCAATGTTCTATAAATATTTGGCAATTGAGAGACTTCTGGTCTAGCCAAGACTCTACATGTAATGTTCACCATTTGTAAATCTTTAGTACCAGTAAGAGAAGCAACATTACGTGGTTTGGCTCTAACATCAAAGATATGTGGAGTTTGGAACCATGGGATGGCGAAATGTGTACCTTCGTTATAGATTTGAGGTTGAACACCACCAATTCTGGAGTACATGATAGCTCTGTGACCACCATCAACATTGAATAAGGAGGAGTTTAAGGCTAAAAGACTACCACCTAATAAAATGGTACCACCTAAACCTGAAAGAAGTTTTAATGGGGATGGACCACCAGCACCACCTGCTTGTTGAGCCTTTCTAGCTTGTTGTTGGATTTGACGGGCAAATTTCTCCCAGTCTGATCTACCACTCATTTTATTTTGGAATATTTATAGAAAAAAAAATAAATAAATTAAGAATAGATATAGATTATGATTTAATCAAACTGTTTGCCACTGTTTCTGCACCGTTCTTTTTTGAAATTTCAAAAAACACTAGTTGTTTTGAAAATCGGGAATAGATTGATAATCCGGTGGTGTTTTTCAAGACACGTGACACATTATATATATATATATATATATATTTTTTCTTCTTTTGTTATGTTTGTTGGCCAAATCCGGGAAAATTATTTGATCAAACATCAAATTTATTGATAACAAGGGAGGTAAATTTCAAATAAACACATATTTTTTAATTTTTTTTTTTAAATAAATCTAATTAAGCCAGATTGAAAAAGACATTGAATTAACATTTTACATTGGATATTATTATTTAACAAAAAATCTAAAAAAAAAAAAAAATATAAATATATTTTTTAAAAAAACACAAAAATTCAAGTTTTTCTTTGTCCATTTTTCCATTATCTCAAATTCAAGTTGCCTCCCACTAAAAGATCACAAGAAGAAGAACCAATGAATGATATTAGAGCTAAAAGACTAGCTAGACTTGCCGCTCAGTCAACTTCTGCTCCTACCACCAACTCAAACTCAACCAATAATAATATTTCGTTGAACTCTTCATCTACTTCCATAGCTTCATCTTCTTCTAATAAGGAAACCTCTACCAAACAAGTTACACCAAAGTCTAAAGAAGAAGTTTTCAGTAATTGGATCAATGCTGAGTATGAAAATATCCTACAGGTTACTATGAATTCTGAGAATAATAATAATAATCCTGATTTGACATTTATGGAAACAACATTTATGGAATTAGTTGAAAAGAATCAAGATCCTCATTTCACAATTGAAACTTTGGATAGAATTTTAATTGAAAATTTAACTGAACATGGAGTGGAGAACCCATTTAAGTATTTGAAAGATGCTTGGACTAAAGTACAAACTTCTAAAAGATTAATTTTAGCCAAAGATTCTTTAAAGGATATTAAATTTGAATTTTTAAACGAGATTGAAAGATTGACATCAAGTTATGGACTGGTTTCTTTCCAAATTCCTGACATGTTCTTAAACTGTCAAATCAAGAATATTGTGGATGATATCATTCATAATGATACTTACTATAGTGAATATCTTGTTGAAGTTATTAGAAAGGCGAATGAAGACGATTCCTTATTAGATTTTTTGAATATTTTCATTTCACAATTATTTGAATCAATGACTAATTTATCAATGGATGATTCCTTTTATGTTGCAATCTTGAATATTTTCCATTTATTAGTGAATGAGAAAATAGTTGCTGCTATCTTCACACAAATCGAAATTTTCAAGATTAAAGACGCAAAGGTTGATCCCGTGGGATTTGAAACAAATACTGTTCTTGGTCCTTTATTTGGTTTATCCCCTTTACAACCAAGTGTTGCTATCAAGAATTTTGATAGATCCGTTTCTAAAACTTCCAATGAGATTAAAGAAATTGGGAAAACACTTTCTTCAGAACATAAAATTATTCTTGATCGTCTTTTCCAAATTGTTAATAAGATAATTAGAGGTTCTGAACAATCAAGAAAAGATATTTTGCATTACTTTGTTACCATTGTGGATAACAATCATCTTAGAAGAGGTGATTATGCCGATTTTAAGAAACTTTCTTCAAATGGGTTCATGACTAATATCACACTTGTTTTAATCCGAATGTGTCAACCTTTCCTTGATCAATCCTATTCTAAGATTGATAAAATTGATATTGATTACTTTACTCGAAAGGGTAGAATTATGCAACTAACAGATGAAACAAGAATCAATTCAACAACTGCGGAAGCTGATGCTTATATGTTGGAACATGCATCTGAAGATACACCAAACTTTATCTCTGATTGTTTCTTCTTAACCCTTGCTTACTTGGAGTTTGGATTAGGTGGTAATTTTGCCTTTGAGAACAAATTAAGAAATGAAATTAAACGTCTTGAAGCCGGTGTTGAAAGATTGAAAAATGCTTCAAATGATCCTATGTCTAGAATTATGATTGCTCAATTGCCTAGATATGAAGCAGAATTATCAAAATTGAAATCTTTAAAAGACTCCATGATGTCTTTTTTTATAAACAAGGAATTTAATGATGAAATTTTCGAGTTTGTTGCTGGTGCTTCTTGTTTTCTTGTTCGTGCTGTTGATCCAATGCATAATTTCCCCCGTTCTACTATAAAGATTCCCTTGATTCCTGATGTTATTGGTGTTGAAAATGCCGACAATACCGAATATTTTCGTGAAAGAGCTCCAATCCCTTTCAAATATTATCCAGAATATGTTGTTGAAGGGTTGATATTGTTCTGTACACATATTGTCAAGTTTAATCAAAACCCATTCCAATTCAATCCACGTTCTAAGACTTTTTTTGAGTTTGCTGTTACATTCCTCAGATGTCCTGAATTAATAGGTAATCCACATTTGAAGAGTAAACTTGTCGAGGTTCTTTCAATGAATGTGATGGGTTTAGAGTATATTAAGGGTGCATCTACAACGGGTACTATTCTTGAAGTTTTTGATAACAACGACCTTGTCAAGGAGAATTTACTTTATTCATTGTTGGATTTCTACGTGGTTGTTGAAAAAACCGGGTCTTCAACACAATATTATGATAAATTTGTCAGTAGATATCACATTTCCATAATCTTGGAAGAAATTTGGAAGATTCCATTCTACAAGAGACAATTGGTTTATCAAAGTGAAAATAAGGAGGAATTCTTCATTCGTTTTGCCGCTAGAATGTTGAATGACTTGACTTTTCTTTTGGATGAATCCATTAGACAGCTTTCTGAAGTTCATGCTATACAAAACGAGTTGGATTCAAGGTCAAGAGGTAATCCACCAGTAATGGACGGTACAGACAATGATTTGGAAGGAAGACTGGAAGCCGCTGAACGTGGTGCCACACAAGAATTAAATCTTACCAACAAATCTATTGAATTATTCAAAAAGTTTACAGCTGATATTCCAAAGACTTTCACTAAAACTGAGATTATTGATCGTTTAGCTGGTATGTTAGATTTCAACCTTGATGCTTTAGCTGGTCCTAAATGTTTAGAATTAAAAGTTAGAGAACCAGAAAAATATGGATTTCGACCAAAGGATTTACTTCAATCTATCATTGAAATCTTTATTAACTTATCAGGTCAATCTGATTTCATCAAGTCTGTTTCTCAAGATGGTCGTTCTTTCAAATTGACAGTTTTCCAACGTGCCACTGATATTGTTCGTAAACATTATTTGATTAATCCAGATGATTTGAATAGATTTGTTCAATTCTTCAATGAAGCTGAAAGACTTAGATTGGAAACAGAAGAAGAAGAAATCGAATTAGGAGATGTGCCTGATGAGTTCTTGGATCCATTGATGTACACCTTAATGAAAAACCCAGTTATTCTTCCATCTTCAAAGGTGTCTATTGATTTATCTACGATCAAGTCTCATTTGTTAAGTGATTCCACAGACCCGTTCAATAGAATGCCCTTGAAGTTGGAGGAAGTTGTTGAAGATGTGGAGTTAAAGGAAAAAATTGCTCAATGGAAATTAGGTAACAAAGCCAACAAATAAAAGGCCAAAAAAAAAATTTTACATATGAAAATTAGGTAAAATATATCATTTAACTAATATCTCTATGTAGAAAATAAAAAATTAATTAAAAAACTGACTTTAATCAACGTTAACTTTTTTTGTTTTATCAAATTAAAAGATGTTATACAAAAACAAACCCAATCATAAACCTAAATCCTAAAGATTATATATTTAAGCCTTGATAGCGTACTTTCTTTGTGGGAAAGCGGATTGCTTCTTTTGTTGCTTTAAAGTGACTTGGGAAGCTTCGAACTTGGTCAATCTTCTTCTGATAGCTCTGGTCTTCTTAGCTCTTAAGTCCTTTGGTTGGTACTTCTTACCAGCGTAGAAAGCTCTAACAGTTTCTCTTTGGTTGGCGTTGATAACAGTTAAAACACGGGCAATGTCCTTTCTAACAGTGTTGATCTTTGGTAAAGATGGTCTGGTAAGCTTTTGAACCTTTAAGTTAGCAAGTTCTTGCTTTAAAGAGACTAATTGTTCTTCTAATTGTTCCTTAGATTTAGTTCTGAGTTGATAAGCGTTTAAACCGGCCTAAAAATAAATTGTTAGTATTGGAAATTTAATAAAATACAAGTGGGATTAATGAACAGGACATGGTAATGTGATCGATCCAGCATTTTCATTTCTTTTGTTAACTCAGTGTCTGGTCAATTTTTTTTTTGCTGGTACTGAAGAGAAATCAGTTGTGCTATTTTATGTAGAGTTTCCCTTGCCTTCCCACTCAGAAGTCTACGATGATCCATGACGTGAATATGAGTCTTGAAACTCGCCAAGGTATTATAATGATATAATCTGGATGTAAAATTGAATGGTAATTTTACTGAAGCACTTAAAAATTTTCATACATCGAGTTTTTTTTTTTTTTTTTTTTTTTGATAATTGATGAGTCGTTGTTCTATGATCTTGTAACTTCTGATAATATTGCTGAAGATGATAATTATAATCTCATATGTCCCTTGTTCATAGGTTCCCTTATTCCTTTCTATATGGACGTACCATTTTTGAAACTTGATATGCTTAAAAGATACACCCTATGTAATAGATATACTATGTGTGCCTAGTTGAGCTTAATGATAATTTAGTTTTTTCAAACTCTGCCATACAGAGAATTCCTCTCCTACTGCCCCTTTCAACCGTCGCGAATTGTCCAACAAATCACTTGAAAAATTTACTCTGTGCTTCGCGAAAATTTACCTTGAAACCCATGGAAAAAGAAATCTGATGGAATTTAATTCAAAACGGTTGTGACTGCGAAAAGCTAAATTGAAAAAATAGGTTTGAAATGTACGGGTGTTTACTGTTTTTTTGTTCTTTTTCTGTCACACAAATACACTGAAGATCTAAAGGGCAACCAGATCTAGGACACGTGATGAAGTATAATCTATTTTAACTACCAAATCTAATCTCTGATAAGAAAATCTGCAGAATGGTGATTTTACAAATTTCATTTATGTAAGAATTTAAGTAAGTATTGTAAGCCTTAAGTTTCAACAAGTATTAAATTTGTACAGATATGTATTCAATACAGCAGTACCATTGACTGGTTTTTTCTTAAAAAAATTTTCTTTTGGCTTTAGTTCATTTACATATGATTCTATGATCTAATTACTGGAATCAATTATTATCATTTAATCTACAGTTCAAGATATCTGTTGGAAACAAAAAAAAAAAAAAAGGTATAGATGGAATGTGATTTTGTATTATATAACCATTCATCGAAGTATCTAGTAATGATGTTCTCCGCTCATTTATTTGCATTCAACCATTTTATATTTTTTTATTTGAAAAAAACAAACAAACACAGAACCCAAAACAAATGAGAATTACCAACACAACCGTGAAGTACCGTTGTAAAGATTGTAACATATATTATAAAAAAAGTGATGATAAAAAAAAGAAGCATGATTTCACCGAAAAACATAGGAATGGAATTGGAATTGGAAACAAGAATTTAATATGGACAGACATTTGTGGAATACAATTCAACAACTGGGCCTTATTGGTTAACTTAAGAAGAGTTCTTCAAGTTGGTGGATAACCATTCCAAACCTTCGTACAAACCGTCACCGGAAGTGGCACAAGTGGATTGAATGTACCATGGACGTTGTCTAATAGAGTGTAAACCTAACTTTTCAGTGATTTCAGCAGCATTCATAGCATTTGGTAAATCTTGCTTGTTGGCAAAGACTAATAATAAGGCATCACGTAATTCATCTTCGTTAAGCATTCTTTGTAATTCTTCACGAGCTTCAGTGATACGATCTCTATCGTTGGAATCAACAACGAAGATAATACCTTGAGTGTTTTGGAAGTAATGTCTCCATAATGGACGGATCTTATCTTGTCCACCGACATCCCAAACAGTAAAGGAAATGTTCTTGTATTCGACGGTTTCAACGTTGAAACCAATGGTTGGGATGGTGGTGACGATTTCACCTAACTTCAACTTGTATAAAATGGTGGTCTTACCAGCGGCATCTAAACCAACCATTAAAATACGCATTTCTTTGCGGCCAAAAAGACCTTGTAATAATTTGGAAATGGATAAACCCATCTGTATAGAATAATTGTTAGTATTGTGAAAAATAAAATAGTAATAAGGAAGGCAGGTTACAAAAATACGATAATACGATAGAAATCTCCATATAATTGAATAATCCTACCAATATGATCAAACTGGACAAGGTAGACAACTGCTGGTGATATCAGATTGTCATGTGGTAGAAGAACTGATAATGATGAGTTGACAAAAAAAAATTGAAGATTAAATTAAGAAAAAAAAAACAAAAACTCATAAGATAATATTGTGGGAAATTTCGATCAGATATATGTGTGAGTTGGATTCAATCTAGGGTATAATACTAAGCTGGAGAGACAGAGAGTGTACGTATATGCTTAGAACTAAAAAAACCCCCATAGACATGATTATATGGTTGAAAGGTGGATCAAATAGAATTTGGGATTAGGGCAAATCAAAACAAAGGAAAAAACAATCCAAACAAAACCCCCCCTCAAATTTCTTCAAAACTGTGAAAATGAAAGGAGTTTCAATAAAAAATCAAGAACAATCGTATTAGTATAAGTAAACTGATCCTGGATCAGAACTTACGATTCAAAAATTGATTAGTTAGTGTTGTTTGAATTGTTGTTTTCTAATACGTGGGCGACGTTGGAAAGGGTGTGGACGTGTTCGATTTCTTTGAAAATCTTGTTGCAAAAAACCGTCCAGCTAATTCCTGTTCATAAATCTGCCAAAGTCGGCGACGAATTAGCGAATCACCCGATCTGGAACAAATCGCGGGTGACACGGTTAAATTTTGGCGGTTCAAATATATATAGATATTGTCTGTAAAATCACACTGGCTAAATCAATGGTTATATTATATATACTTTTTTTTTTTGGATGAAACTTTATTTAATTTTGGGTAAATTCAACGCAAAGATAGTTATAACACTAAATTACAGGGTTGGTAGTGTTTTCCTTAACAAGTGGCAAACTAGGGTAATAAACCGATGTGTTAACGTGTCCTTAGCTGTCATATTTATTCGGGTGAATGTTTCATGTTTTAAAATTCAGCCTGGCATATTAATAGAATGGCCTATATAACTCAAGAACCTCAATAAGGAGGACAAGGCATTATGTAGTTTTAGATTAAGAGATATAAAGTTTTTCATCCTTTTTTTTGGTAAGTTTTAGCCAGTTCATGTCTATTTATGATCGAATTACCTCTATAGTCTTAGGGGAACGATCAAAAGATCTATGACACTCGTTTATGTATGTATAAAAAAGAAAGACAGAGATACGCAGGCAATAAAAATATAATCTAGCAGGATGTGATTCATGAAATATACCACATGATTCAGGGAGCTTCAGCCACGCCAGTTTTCTTCCAAAGATAATACCGGGCCACACATCATTTAATCAATTCCTTAGTCTAGGCGGGGGGATTGTTTATTTCCCAACATTAATCTTACATGTGGAATACTTTTGTAATGCTCTGAGAAAGATAGCGTAGGTAACATCCTCATTATCTGGTTCCCAGTAGAATTCACTTAATCTGATGTGCCAAGGTGGATATCCCTGTAAATCCAAGGTAGGTGTGAATAAGACAATTAAATCCGGTTCATAACCAATCAATTGAATCAACTCAGTATCAATTAACTTGATGGAAATATCACTTGATGATATTTCCTTCTTGTTAGCTAACTCTGCCATTGTCTTCGTTAATTCAACAATGGTCGGTTTGCCATCTTCGTAAGATAACAATGTGATTTCAATGTCAATCTCCAGAGACTTGTAAGCTTCATCATCGTCATTGTTGACACCATAAAAGGTCTTATTTAATCTTGGAACTCTAATGGAATAAGTTGGAACAGAAGAGGAGCCAAAGTAGTCTGTTAACTTCTTGAATATAGATATTCTCAAGTCATCTAAGTTGTTCTTTAGTATACCATCATATTCATAAATGGACAAAGTGGAGATACCTGAAGATACAGTCCAAGTTGTAATCTCAGCAGAATCATTTAACAAACCATAAAATCCACCACCTTCTTCCTCTTCAGATTTCAATGTCAAGATGACACTAAGTCTTTTAGGAATTTTATCTAATTTGACAACATCATCTCTAATAATTTGAGGAGCCTTAGCTGGGTTATAAGCCAAATTAAGGAATCTTATTCTGATTTTATTATTAGTAAATTGTACCAATCTGACAATTGTGTAAAAAAAATAACAGGCTAATAAAACTAGATGGAAGAAATAAGACCCAGCCTTATCTGTGAAACTTTCTTCTTTGTCCTTTTCTGACAACAAATCTTTATGTCTTTTCACAGCATGCTGCACATGGGATGATCCAACACCCACAGAATGGATCTTTTGACGATTTGTCATATTTATGTAGTCTTTTGAGAAGAAAGTTGAGTAGGAAACTTGAGCGGCTGTTATTGAATGGCAGGGACTCTCTCTCTCTCTCTCTCTCTCTCTTTCCTTGATTAAATGGTATTCAAAGGTGGGATCAGTTAATTTTTAAAGAAGGGAACGATTAGATGAATTTCACTATTTGTTATGAATAAATTGATCAAATCGGTCCAAAAAGCAGAAGAAGCTTTGAATGAGTAAATGGATTGTAGTGGTTTTTAAAAGGGGGCAAAAAAATTTGTAACGGAATGATATTTAAACCTGTTTCCCCAACAATTGAGGAAAATATCCTTGTTTTAATTTTTATCCTTGGAAATTTCCAAGGACTTTTTTTTTTTACAAAAAAATATATTATATAGTCTCTCTGCCTTTTGATGGCGTGCAATTACATGTTTGTGCCTGCACAATAATAGCTATGACCTGCAGCAAGTGGAGTTACCTGGAGAGTGCAAAAAAGGAATCTTAAACGAAGGCGAAAACCTTTCCTATAACATGTAATACTTTTAGGTAAAACAATACTAAGAGAAATTCAAACAATATGAACACCGATTCAGAAACAAAGATTTATGCCTTACACGAAGCTGCCCGTGAAGGTAAACCATTAACAGTGAAGTCCATTCTTTCTTCAAATCCAAAATCAGTTTTTTTGAAAGATGAAGATGGGCGTCTTCCATTACATTGGGCTACATCATTCAATCAATTAGAAATCATCTCAATGCTTCTAAATCCATGGAATTTGCCATCTGAAGAATCAAAAAGGAAGAAATTCGAAATTGATATTGATGAATTTACAGATGAATCTGGTTGGACAGCACTTCATATTGCATCATCTGTTGGTAATTTAGAGGTATTCCAACTTTTACTATCCAATAATCCAGAGCCAGACGTCAATTTACAAACAAATACTGGGCTTACATGTTTGCACTTGGCTGTAAGCAAGAAAAATATTGATATCGTTAAGATCTTACTTGGAAAGGGTGCATCTGCAAGGATCAAGGATAATAAAGGTCAATATCCTCTCCATAGGGCAGCTTCAATAGGTTCTGTTGCCCTGGTTGAATTGCTTGTGAAAGAGGGAAAATCTCCATTGAACACTAAAGATGTTTCTGGATGGACCCCCTTACACCATGCATTAGCTGAAGGTTTTGGTGATGTTGCTGTTTTGTTGGTAAAACTTGGTGCTGATTACCAAGTTGAAGATAATGACGGGTTAAAACCTGTAAAGGTTGCCGTTGATGATAATGTTAAAAAGTTTTTTAGAAGTGAGTTAAAGAAGAATCATGATATTGATATCTTGTAATTAAAAAGAAAAGACACAAATTATTTATAAAAAAAAAATTAAAGTTATATATTTCCATGAAGTAATATATATGAAAGAATATGCAAATGTTTCTATTTCCTTTTTCTTTTTTTGTTTTTTTTTTCAATTGAGAGTATCACGACACCAACATCTATCACTTTCCTTTTCTACTTGAACAGAACATTTGATTTTGGCATTCTCAAAAATCTTCTCAACTCTTTTTTTCACAATAGTGGAATTTTCACCATCTAAGTGCTGGATATGGATATAACCAATCATCTTGAATTGCGATTCCGTATCATCAGAGATTGAAGAATACCCATGTGAATGCTCAGCGTGAGAATGTCCATGTGAATACCCAGTGTGAGAATGATGATGGTCATATTCGTGTTCTTCATGACAGACATCTAAGGTTGAATCATTTGAAATCCCAAAGGAGAAAGTTTCTCCTCTGGATCTCTCGTTTGTAACGCTAGGTTTAGGAATTTCAACTGAGTGGGAGGACGCTGCATTACCAGTTAATCCATCTTCCAAAACATTGGATTCATTCCAGAAACGAGGAGTAGTATAGTTGACCACACCTGGCATATTGACCACCTGTGACAATAGTTCCTTGATTTGATCTTCTTCTCTATCGTTCAAGTTAAGTAATAATCTTTTAGCAGAAGATTTAATCAATGGCACAGCAGAGACAAAGATCATGATAGCGATGAAGAGCGAAGAGAGAGGATCAAATACTGGAGTCTTGAAGATCTGGATCAAGATGGTGGAGACAACCACACCTAGCGAGCCTAAAGTATCAGCAAGGATATGTAAGAAGATCCCTCTCATATTTTCATTATCATCACCATGTTCCCCATGAGAATGTGAGTGCGAATGTCCAGCATGTTCACCCTCACCATGATTGAAGGCAAAGATACCAACGATATTAACAACTAGACCCAATGCGGCAACAATCAACAATTCTCCAGTCCTTTGAATTTCAACAGGCCAAAACAATCTCTGAACAGCTTCAACTAAGATGCCAAACACAATACCTACTAGTAATACACCATTAGCGAATCCAGCTAAAGTTTCTAACTTCTTCAAACCAAAGGGGAATGTTCTTGATGGTGGTTTCGAAGCCATAATGGTGGCAATCAAACCAATGAATAGTGAAGTGGAATCCAAAGCCATATGTAATGAGTCTGAGAGAAGACCCAATGATTGAGAACGGAAGGAGTATACCAATTGGACCAACATGAATGTAGTGTTTAACAAGAGAAAGGAGAAAATTGGTCTTGTTTTTGGATGTGTGATCAATTCTGTTATCAATGAAGGATTGGCCTTCTGTAGTTGCTGCTTCTTTGAAGTGGAATTATTGGATTCAATTGGTAAAAAGAAGATGAGACAAATGATTAGAACTTCAAAGACAGTGAGCATCAAATGGAATTGCTTTTTAAATGAAAGGATCTCTAACATGTAACTTAATAAACTAGAGACAATGATATTAATAGTATTGAATTGAATCTCTAAATCCTGTGTCTGACTTAATTGAAGAATCAAACCACAGCCCAATGTGATGAGAACCATCGATATGTTGACGTTCTTAAGGAAACATAACAACGCGAAACCTGAAACTAAAGACAGACTGAAAGGAAACAATAACCTCTTAAGCCATGATTTGCTCATGAATTTCGATCTTGTTTTAGTTCTACCACCTTGGAAGATATCTGAAAGATTTCCTCGAATGATGAAACAAAGGAAATACCCCAAAGCAATCCATCCACCATAGTTGACAGCAACCAAGCCTTCGTAATTTAAGCTTAATCCTGATCTAACAATTAATTCAACTAAATCGAACCCAAAGAATAAAGTCACAAGCAAAATTGGAGCCATCGTGGACGATGTAGTTTGGATTAAAACTAAAGTCAAAGACACAGTTCTAATTGGATCAAGAAGCCAACTAGCGCTAAACAATGCAAATAAAGTCAATAAAAGTTGGATTTGTCCAGAGATCAAAGCCTTCAAACTTAGGAAAGTACTTTCATCTACTGCTGAAATGGGCGTATGACTATGTTCATGGGTATGTTTCTCTGAATTGGGTATTTCATTAGTGGCATATTCTAACGTGAGACTTCCCACGATCGTACTCAAGATACTTAAACAAGATCCTAAGAAAATGGGAGTTATTACCAGACTGAGCAAAATTTTAGTCCATTGAGGAACAAAGTCATTGCTATTAAGAGAAGTATGCTCTACTATTAATGATGAAGAGAGCAGAAGAGTTGGATATGTTAATAAGATTGGTATGTTTTGAATTTGGAAAAGTGGTTGCTTTGACGGTGTTACGGCCGATGATATTGGAGCTATTGGCATATTTAACTCTCAAATTATCCCAAAAAATCGGTTCCTTATGTGATTGATAACTTAAATATACTTATTTATGAATTGAGAGAAATAAGAATCAACAAAAAAGAAAACAACAGAAAGACACACGGACCAGAAAGTGTCTAAAGCCTCTCACACACCTTAAAACCTAACAGGTGTCTAAAAAACATCAAAATATAACCCCTTCCGCTTACATAATATCATATCAATTGATATTGTCAGATTATATAATATATATAGGACTGCTGATTTAAGTGTTGGAAATCAAATAGGCTAAAAAATATATCAAGTAGTGTGAAAAATGGGTTTTTTTTTAGATAATATATATTTATATAGGCTAAATGGTTCATCTGTATAATTTAATTAAAAAAAACCACAAAGTTATAAAGGATAAATTATAATTATTATCAATTGATTCGGTAATACATTAAAAAGACGGGGTTACCCGGGTGTTTTTTCTGTACCCTCCCCCTTTCAAGGGAATTTCCGCGAACTCTGCCAAAATACCGCGGTCAAAACCGAGCTGGTTCCCATATATGTGTGTGTGTTCCTGGGTCCTACGACACAGTGCTTAGGTAAAAACTTGGTTGGTTTTCTCGTCCATCGTTGGATTTTCGCAGAGACGACGGCGGGTTAAGTGAGCGATTTGAAATAAAATAACCAAGACCCCAAACAAAGGAAGGCAACAAGAGTAGGATTTTTTGAGGAATTTAAATAAGAGGATTCAATTGCTTAACTGAATTTTAAACTTTATCCCTTACACTCAATTGCATTATCATCATTCACTGATTATCTGCCACAATTTTTTGTCCTGATTTTATTTTTTTTTTAGCTTTACATTAATTCAGCTCGTAACCAAAACAGACACACACACACACACACTTTTCCCCAAACACCCGTGTCAATAAGAACAAGAATTGTCACACAGCATCGTCAGTACTACCACCACCACATTTAATACATATATATATATAAAAGGAAAAAAAAATAACCATGGAATTAGATCAAGACGTTCAGATGGAAGACGCTGTTGAATTAGAGCCAACATTAGATGAAGACCCACTTTCTAATTCCCCAAACCCAGACATTGACTCCGATACGATCTACTACAATAACGAATCACGCCCAAATCAAGACCAATTCGGAACCAAAGCCCCACAATTATCAGGATCCAATATATCACAACTAGATCAATGGATCGAACATTTGAGTAAATGTCAACCATTATCTGAAGACAGTGTCAAGTCTCTTTGTAAAATGGCTGTTGATGTCTTACAGTTTGAAGAGAACGTGCAGCCTGTTAATGTTCCGGTGACCATCTGTGGTGATGTTCATGGTCAATTCCATGATTTGATGGAGTTGTTCAAGATTGGTGGACCATGTCCTGATACTAACTACTTATTCATGGGTGATTATGTCGACAGAGGGTATTATTCTGTTGAAACAGTGTCATATTTGGTTTGTATGAAGGTTAGATATCCTAACCGTATTACTATCCTTAGAGGTAACCATGAGTCGCGTCAAATCACACAAGTCTATGGGTTTTATGATGAATGTCTCCGTAAATACGGAACAGCCAATGTTTGGAAGATGTTTACCGATCTGTTTGATTACTTTCCAATCACAGCATTAGTTGACAACAAGATTTTCTGTCTTCATGGGGGGTTATCTCCAATGATTGAGACAATTGACCAAGTCAGAGAATTGAATAGAATCCAAGAAGTTCCACATGAAGGTCCTATGTGTGATTTATTATGGTCTGATCCAGATGATAGAGGTGGTTGGGGTATTTCTCCACGTGGTGCTGGGTTCACATTTGGACAAGATATCTCTGAACAATTCAATCATACCAATGGTCTCTCACTTATTGCCAGAGCACATCAATTGGTCATGGAAGGTTATTCGTGGTCTCATCAAGAATCCGTCGTGACGATTTTCTCAGCTCCTAATTATTGTTATAGATGTGGGAATCAAGCTGCTATCATGGAAGTTGACGAACAACATAATAGGCAATTCTTACAATACGATCCAAGTGTAAGGCCGGGTGAACCTACCGTCACTAGAAAGACTCCAGATTATTTCTTGTGAGAGGGTGATGCATTTCTTACTTCTCTATTGTTCTATTCGTTTGTTTTTTATAGCTTTGTTTGTTTGTGTTTTTTTCCTTCTTCTAATTTTAAGTTATGTATTGTGCACTAAAAAAACTATATATATTATTTTTTATAACTTATGATTATCAGCAGCAGCAGCAGCTTTTAATTTTTTAACTCTATCCAATGCAATATCACACATCGCATTCAAAGCATCTTTAACTTCTAAAAGATAATCATTTCTTTGAATTCTTTTTTGGAACAAAATTTTAATCTCATCTTTACCTCTTCCATTAACAAACAAAACAAATCTTAAACCAGGATAAGTCTTTTCGTAATCAGCATTTAATTTGACAAAGTTCTTAAGTTCAGAATCTGTAGTGTCTTTTTGTAAATTTGCCTGTTCTGCTTGAGAATGAATGGAAAGTTTAACATTCGCCGTTTTTGGTAAACCTAATCTTGGATGAGAGGAGATGATTTCCTTTGTTTGATTAGAATTTGGATCTAATTGTAAGAATTTAATACGACAGTTTTCAATAAAGTCTTCATAAGTTGTGTATTTGTTGAAGAGCAAAGAATCTAAATAATCATGGATTGATGGATGTGGTTCAAAGAGATTATTTAATAAGATGGTACGATCTATGGATGAAAGTGTGGCAAGTTCTTGGATTGATGGTAAGATGTATTGATGGGTTTCTGAAGAAGATGACATTTTGTGATGTGTTGATTTCGGGTAGTAGATAAGTAAGAACAAGAAGAACTGGAGAAGATGCTGGCTGATGGGATCTTTCCCATCTTATATATGATTTTTCCTTCGGTAATTCCCGAACTTTTAAAGCTGATAAGACTTTCATAGCCCCAAAGGATACTCACGTGACAAGTTTTGACACCTTTTTGCCACTCCAATTTTTTTTTTGTTCCAGTTCATTCGAATTTCGCGGTTGTTCATTAAATACATTGACGTGGAACATTCCATTTCATAAAAAAAAACTGATCTGGAATCTTAAAAGAAGTTAAATATATATATTTTTTTAAATTAATTAATTGGTTTTCAAAATTCTCACAAATTGATCAATATTTTCTGCTTTGAATTTTTTTTTCTCAATTCTTTCAAAAAGTTTAAAAATATATATATAATGTCTACCGCCACTACCGATTTCACAGACGATCTCTCCACTAATCAAGATTCTTACAAACCTTCCGTCAAGAAAACGATTGAAGAATATGCCCAATTAGACGCTGAAGATGAATCCTTACAGAAATGGAAACGTTCTCTAGGTTTATTAGGGGGTGAACCTTTACCAATCACTCCAGGTGATAAGCGTAAGGTTGTAATTTTAGAAATGGCTTTATTGATCAGTGATGATGAACCAATCATTGTTGATCTAACCAACGAAGAAACTTTAAAGGGTTTAAGTAAAACCCCTTTCAAGATTAAGGAGAAGTCCATTTATCATCTTCGTATCAAATTCAAAGTCCAACATGAAATCGTAACAGGAATTAAATACATTCAATCAATCAAGAAGGCGGGAATTAGAGTTGATAAAGTTGAAGATCCATTAGGTTCATATCCACCAAACACCAAAGAAAAACCATTTTATGTCGTTGAATTACCAGAAACCGAGGCTCCTAGTGGATTGTTGGCTAGAGGTAGTTATGGTGCTCAATCAAGATTTGTTGACGATGATGGAGAGGTTCATTTAAGTTTAAATTGGGGGGTTGATATCGTTAAGAAGTAGATACATTTAAATGTATAAAATTTTAATAATAAATATATATACATATTGTGTTGACCTTTTTTTTTTTTTTTTAATCATGCTTCGAATAAAGACTGATCAGAAGACGTATTATCATCATTATCATTAATTTCATTATCATTAGAAGAGCCTTCATCTTGAGGATCAACATTATTTATCCCCAAATTATTATGCAAAGATCCAGTATTATCACCACCTTCTTCGTTTTGTTTTTGATATGCTGAAGAAGAAGACGCACTTCTACTTGACAAATATTCTTGGATGTCGAACCCGTCATCATCCCCAGTATAATGTTCGTCGTCGTCGTCTTCGTTTGAAGAGTTTGTGAAAATGGAAGGTGGACCACCGATCCCAGGCCTACTTACTGCCACATCAATGGTATAACCAGGTTGATATTGATGTTGATGGCTTGGAGTCTGTGTTGTTGATAAACCTGAAGATGAATAGTCCGTTCTTGTAGTTGTACCTGTAGAGAAGGAGAATCTCTCATGAGATTCTACATTTGGTTGTTCTGGATAGTATTCTTCAAGTTGGTAGTGTCCTGCATGTTCATGCTCATGTTCCTGTGTTTGGTCGATCATTCTTTGTAAAGTTTGTTGTTGTTCTTGAAGAATTCTTTGTTGTTTTTGAAATTGTTCGTAAGAGAAAACTTGATCATCACAATGTCTATCTCCATCCGATAAAGTTTCTGAGTGTTTATGTGTTGTTGTATGGATATGAGTTTGGGGTTGATCTGCTTCTTCTTCTTCATCATCTTCATCATTTGGGTTGTTGACGTTTAAAACGATCAAAGGTAAGGCGTAGGTTTTGGAACCAACAGCAGAGCCACAACTTCTATAAAGCTCATTGATTTGTTCCAAACTTAACCCTTTAGTTTCATAAACCATGAAATATACAAAGCAAACACCGACAAAATTTAGTCCACCCCAAATGAAGAAGATCTTTGTTCCCAAAGCAGCAGTATGGTTCCCTGTGTCAACCAAATATGGAGTTATAAAGGCAAATGTGAAGTTTACAAGCCAATTGGTGGCAGCCGAAAGTGCAACAGCCTTACCTCTGACCCCAAGAGAAAAGATCTCACCAACAACAACCCATACTACTGGACCCCAAGAAGCAGCAAACGATGCAATGAAAAGACACACGAAGGAGATCATGATCTTATTGGCAATGATGGAATTCGTGGTAACACCAACAATACCTATTATAAAGTTGGAAATAGTCATTGTCAAACCGCCAAAGATCAGGATCTTACGACGACCAATTATTTCAACTAATAAGATCCCAGGAATGGTGAAGAGAACATTGACAGCATATGTGACAAAAGAAATTAAGGAGGAATTCACAACCCCGGTCCTAGCAAAGAAATTATTACCGTAATAGAAGATAAAATTGATCCCAGAACATTGTTGGATAGCTTGAATGAAAATACCAGTCATCATTCTTTTAAGTTGACGAGGTCTACCTTCATCCGATTTGAAACAATCCCAAATACTGGCCTCACCAAAGGACATTTCATAATCATGAGACGCTTTAATCTCCACCAATTCCTCAATTAAACCAGGATCATTAATATCCACTCTTCTTAATTTGGCCAATGATTTAGCTGCTTGTTCAAGATCATCCTTCAATATGAAAAATCTAGGTGTATCAGGAAGTAATAACATCCCCACACCAAGTACCATTGACCAAACAAATTGTAACCCCACAGGAATTCGATATGAAGCAGCAGAATTCATAGTTCTTGTTCCTTGACTAACAGCACTACTAACCAATAAACCCCACGTGATTGCCCATTGATAAGTTGATATAATGGCACCTCTTATATATTTTGGTGAAGCTTCAGCTTGATATAAAGGGACAACAGCAGATATAATCCCTACACTGACACCTGTAATAAATCTTCCAATACAAAACAACAAGATTTCTTCAGATACAACTTGACAAATATTCCCCACCATGAAAACTCCAAATGTTGATATTATAATCGACCATCTTCTACCAATAGTATCACTACATAAAGGTGCAAAAATCGCACCGAAGAAAGTCCCCAAGGATAAGATAGCAACCATGATACTTGTCTCATTAACACTGAAGGATTCACCATTCGATGCAAATTGATGTCGTACAAAGGCCATTTCTGCAATTGAATTGATGATACCTGTATCATAACCATATATAAACCCACCAACAGCGGCAAAAAGTCCTACCAAGATAGGCATTATCTGTGACTGAGGCTTTGCACCTGGAATCTCTGTTGTTGATTGATTGATGAAAGAACGAAATATCGCCCTTTTAAAACTATTTATGGGCAGTGCCATAATTAATTAGTATTAATTAAAATGATTTAATGGGATGAATAAGAAGATAAAAAAAAAAAAAAGAAGAGTAGAAAAAAAAAATTATGCAATGAAAATTTCAAAATGGGTTTGTTTGTTTTTGTTTTACCCCAGTTTTATAAAGAATCTTTTTAAAAAAACAATTTCAGTATATTCTAAAAATTCCTAATAGTGTGACTTTTTCCTTTTTTTTTTCCCTCTCTTAAGGCTTTAATACGGCATCAGCCACCCATTCATATATACATATATATATATATAAATATGTACAAATTTATTATATATATAAAAAAATTTCGCGCATAAGGATTATATAAGCTAATTTTCCAATTCAATATCACGTGTTATATTTATATATAAATAAATATATTAGTTATATTTACCAAATGATTCTTTGAATCTCTTCAAGATCTGACCAAATAACTTCCTTTTTCACAAAAATCCCCAAAACAATCATGTTGAAAACAATGATATAACCAAATTCAGCAAAAAGTCTAATTAATATAACATTTTTCAAACCCATTCCATTCCAAATTTCTTCAAATGGAACTGAAATGAAAATTCTATAAATAAAAAATGGAATGATATAATAACGAGGCTCAAATAAAGGTGAAGGAACTAAAGTTAAAAAAATACAACCTGTGAATGCTAAAATTGTAATTATTGTAGGTTTTAATGGTAAATCTCTTGTTTCTTTGAATGGAACATCAGATATGGAACTAAATTCAAAAATATTGGAATTAAAATTATGATATGTGACAAAAGTGGAGAAATGATAAATAAATGCCATAATTCCATATTTGATCCATTTTGAAGGAGAATTGATAAGATATTTGAAGATGTAGAAAGATAAATGTCTGTTATCAGCCAATAAAAATGGATGTACAACGAGAAAGAAACGGATACAAAGCCAAATAAAACAGAATTCTAAAAGAACAATAAACCATCCGAATCTAAATCTGTATAGATACCATTTGATATAACTTTCTGAAAACCATACAGGTACTGTAAGTACTGTGAAGAACATAAAACAATAAAAGACTTGCATAAGATGAAACCCCAATTTATGGTTCTCTTTATCACCCAAAGTTATTCCATGGTTATAAATAACAAATAAAATAAATGAACCAAAGTTTAATAAATGAGGCCAAACAAACGTATCAAAATCCTCAAAGAATTGAATCAAGAACTTGATACAATTATTCAGTTGTGAATCCGTGAAATTTTGTCTTATAATAGCACGTCTTTCAATAACAACAACCAATACAAACCCACCCCAAATAACATTTGTTTGACGGAACCATAAACTAAACCAAATCAATATGGCACTAATTCGATTACTCTTGACATCTCCCCATGGTAGACCAATAGCAACACATAATGCAGCCATAACAAGGACCAAAGACCAAACATCCGTGTAATAAATTAGATCAAATGTATAAACCAAAGGACAAAAGATTAAAGAACCAACCCAAAACCCAATTGGATTTAAAATAAAGATCATATTGAGAAAATAAGGCAATATAATCACTCCACCAACCCCATTTAGTAGTCTTGTCCAAATTAATCCCTTAGAATCCACAAAGGGAATACAAAATTGACCAAATTTACCCCAAACACTACCCAATAAATATAATCCTGGAGGTGTGGTAATTTTAGAATCCCAATATTTCCATTCACCAATTAAATATCGTTGAGTCATGGAAATATGGAAAGTTTCATCGATAAATTTATAAGGAATGATATGATTTGATATATAATATGTTAGATAAATTGTTAAAAGAATTAAAATGGGCCAAATTAAAAACCAATTAAATATTAGGGAAATTGTTAATTCCGATTCAAGATCACGTCCTGGAATTTCGGGAAATTCAATGGTTTCTTCAACTGAATTTGAATCTTCATTTGATGTTGACATATTGAGAGATTTTTAGCCTGACCAATTATTGATTTAATAAAAAAAAAAAAAAACGAACAAAAAGAAGAAGTTTTAAAATTTAAAAAGGGTTAATTTATTTTAAAAAAGAAGAAGAAAAAATGGCTTTGAGAGAGATCCAAATATAACGCGCGAATTGGCAGATTCTCGGGCATCAAAATTATTAATAAATGAAAACCACAAAATTTAATCGATTTGTATTTTTTAATCAAACCCCACAATTTATTCCTTTTTTTTTTTTTTTTTTTTTTAAATTAAAAAAATTCAAAAACCTTAAAAAATTCCCCCCCATCTCTAAAAATCTTATTTAAATTTTTATTAAAGGAAAAACCCAAAAATTTTTCTTTTTCCCCAAACCCCCCAAACACCTGTTTATGTGTGC
>JADIOT010002627.1:31721-63219 GCA_018343995.1 Waltiozyma sp. UFMG-CM-Y6624
TTTTTTTTTTTTTTTTTTTTTTTTAAATTAAAAAAATTCGAATACACTAAAAAATTCACACACATCTCTAATAATCTTATTATAATGTCTAGTCAAGGTAAAACCCAGAAATTGTTCTTCTTCTCCAAATCTCGCAAATACCTTGTTATTGGTGCATCTTCAAATCCTTCAAAGTTTGGATATAAAGTTCTAGAATGGTATATTGATCATTCACTTGATGTAATTCCTATTAATCCAAACCCTGATATTAAACAAATTTGTGGAATTGAAACATTTACAGATATAAAAGAATCATGGAATTATATCAGTAATCAATTTTTTGATGGAATAAGTATTAGTTTTATCACTCCACCAATTGTCACAAAATCTATTTTAAATTCATTGAAAGAACCGAAAAATGAACAATTTGTTAAAAATCTTAAAGGGTTATGGTTCCAACCGGGAAGTTTTGATGAAGAAGTTATTCAAATTGCTGAAGAATTAGGAATCATAGAAAGATTCTTATCATTTGGAGATTGTATTTTGATTCAAGGAGAAAAGTTGTTAGAGAATTCTTTTGAGGAAACAACTAAAGATTCTAAATTTTAAAACCCAAAAATCAATCCCAGATAATATACTGTAGTCAAATACTGTAATAATTTTCATAATATATATATAAGTTTGTGTTTTTTTTCAGCTACGTTACACCACTAAATTTGTTGTGAGAAAAATCTCAAGCTCTTTATTCATTAATTAATGTATCAAGAAATTCAGAAAGAATACTTCAACTACAAATCGAAATCTGATAAGACAGGGAGAATTGAGAAAAAAAAAAGGGGGTAACCTTAAACTAGTGGATTCAATGAATCAGTTTTTGCAATATTTAAAAATTATAACATGAGCAATGGTAAGACAAAAGCAGCTACAGCACCACCAATACCAATCAACTTATCAGCGGCACCTTCAAATGAAGAAATTTCTGGAACTGTTGTAATACCTGACTCGCTGACAACAGGGGAATCGGTAGTCTTGATCGTGATATCCCTGGAGGAAGTCTTGGTAACTGTAGTGGTAACTGGAACCTTGGTGCACATATTGTCAGAGCAGGAAGTAATGGTGATAACAGTAGTTAGAACATCTGAAACTGTGGCAACAGATGTAGTCAATGGACAGTATGTGGTATACACTGTTTCAATACCATGAGCAGTAGTGGTGATAACGGTAACACCTGTGGTCACTGGAACTTTAGTACAGATACTATCGGAACAAGAGGTGATGGTAATGACTGTGGATGATTGTTTGGTAACTGTGGCGGTTGAGGTTGACTCAGTTGAAGAAATTAAAGTAGAAGAAGAATCAGAGGACATGGAAGAGCTACTTGATGAAGAAACATCAGAATTCACAACGGAGGAGGATGAAGATTCTGAAACAGAGGAGACAGCACTGGAAGAAGAAGAAGAAGAAGAAGAAATCTGAGAAGAAGTGATATCTGATGAAATGATATCAGACGCAGAACTAGTGACAGATGCCGTGGTGGAGTCAGAAGTAGAAGCGGAATCTGTCTCAATGGCAATGCCTGAAGCAGTAGCAAGAACCGTGAAAGAAAGAATATCTCTCTTAACAACATTTCCTGATCTTTCAATGTAGATAACAGCTGTAGCGACAACTTCACCAGTAGCTGTACTAGTAGGTGTAACAAAGGCAATTGCTTCCAAATTTGTGGATGCAGTTTGGGTAATCGACATGACAATACCGGTTGGCAAGGTTTGAATATTGAATGGAGAAATAGGAACACCATCGATGTATTCAGCATGAGACATAACGGATATTAAATCACCTCCGATACTTATTTGAACCCCATTCCAAGGGCCTAAAGCGGCTGGGATGTCGAGATCGAAAAATGCAGAACCATCTGTAGCTAGAACCCCGTTGAATTGTGGTGTTATGGTAGTAGATGTTAGTACAGTAAAAGCACTGGTGGAATGAGTAGGAGTAGGAGTGGAAGTAACGCCTGGTGGTCCGGTAAAGGTGCGAATATCATCAATGATGGATGATGATTCACGTTTGGAGTAAATTGTATGAACGACCGAGCCTGAGGTGGAAAGATAAGTTTCTGTAATTGTGGTAATATAGTAGTATGTAGTGGTTGGATCATTAGGGGTAATGTTGGGACCATTCGTGGTACTAGTGATTGTAGGGGATGTGGTGGTACTTGAATAATCGTCTTCAATTGGTAATAAAATACCAGATGTGGAAGTGGAAGAAGTGTCTTGAGAAAAAACAGTGTTTAGGAAAACAGCAGCAAGAGCTGTAAAGAAAGTGGATTGGAACCGCATTTTAATTTAATTTTTTTTTTTTTTTTTTGCTTTTAGGTTGATTAATTAATTAGTCGTGTCTAAAAAAATTTGTTTGGCACATTTTGAATTAGATTGATCATAAAAACTGGGAAAACACCTGATATTTGTACTTTGCCTCAAGTCATTTTTTTTTTTTATTGATTTTCCCAATATATATCATTACATCCCGAAAGAAACTTATCTGCAAGACTAGTACGGGGTGGAGAATTAGAGTCTAGTTGTTTAGAGTTTTGCAAGGGGGTTGGTGTGTAAGTAAGAGCTTTAGACTTTAAAGTTTGAACTTTGGACAAATCCATAATTAGATCGTACCGCATTTTTAATACCAATTTGTCAACAACAAGACAATTTCAAGTGTGTTTACAAAGTAAAAGGACAAGCTTAATATGTATAAATATGTATATCATGCGTATAAGCACGATGGCCACCCTAGAAGTGGATTATACTTACGATGAATTCATGCAAGTAGATGTTCATTTAGGGTTCGGGTACCTTTTTTTTTTTTTTGGTTGTTTCTTTCAAATTTCCAGTAGAAAATTAATCAATATTAAAACTATTATTAAATCTTATTCCCAAATAAACCAGGTGAAATTGTTTCAAACATCAACATAGTTCAATATACTGAAGTACCGTAAGTACTCCACTTGTTGCAACCACATTTAACAAAAACCTAGACAATTTAGTTTTGGCTGCATCCATGCAGGTTACATCCGAAGATATGAGAGACCCTAGTAAACTAAATCCAATATTCTGGCTGATGCAGACTTGAGTCTATGAAAATTAAACGAATTTGTTTTATTTACTTGATTCGTATATAAAGTCTAAAACTAATCATGTTCTACCTAAACGATCATTGAAAAATTTAAAGATCACACTGTAAACCAAACTGGATATATTTATATATATATATATATCTTTTGTATTTCTATTTAAGCCTTTTCACATCATTTATTTATAAAACTTCACTATAGACTTAAGTCTCTATATAGTCTATTTTTTGAATGCAGATTTAAAATAGTCATAATATTGGGTTAATATTCCATGGTCTGTCTTTGGGAAAGTATCGACTAAAACATCATCAGCTTCTTGGAAAATTGATTCAGCTCTCTTGGTTATCCCTTCATTAATAGAATCATTGATAATCTCCTCAGTTTTCTCAATTGTCTTGGTAATTGCCTCATCCGCATCATGGATCAATTCCTCAGTCTTCTCAAGGGTCTTCACAAGAACCTTGTCAGCATCTTGTATTAGCTCAGTAGTCTTGGTCTTAACTAAGTCAATGTTTTCATTAATCACTTCTGTAACTTCTTTAGGACATAAAACATCTAGTATAGATTCAAATCCCAATTTCCCCTTGATGGCGTTCTGTCCAAATCTATCAACACCCCATTCTTCCAACTTATTACAAAGACGAGACCATGATCCATATGCTGTTATTTCAGCACGCTGATTAAATTTTGTCTTGTATGGATTGGATTCATCTGGAGTGTAATAAACCGTCTCATAAACTTTTAATAAATGTGACATTGTCAAATTTACACTTCTTAAAGTCAAAGTTTTCGTATTCATATCAACAACAGACACTTCCCTCACATAACTGACTTCTTCGCCACCTATCAAAGTGTTCAGCCATCTGGGTATACTCTGCTTACAAGTGATCAGTCTTTCTGTGGTTAGGATCTTACCTGTAGTGTCAAGTTCTCTACGAAGAACATCAACTGCTATCACATGAGTTGAGATTTCGTTAGGATACTTTTGCCAGTTAGCTGCTGTGACTTGATCCCATGAATAGTTGAATTCACATGTATTGGCAAACAGTTTCATGATTCGTATATGGTCTTATGATTACAATGATTTTTTTTTTTTTATACCTTCACAAACTTGATCTTATTTTAAATTGAAAAAGAATTGAATAAATAAAAAAAATTTCAAAATTCCGACAATTTATAATAAAAACTCTTTTTATAATTTTTTGAAAAGCCGCCACAGATCGAGAGATGAACCGAGGCGCAAATATTTATGTCAAATTTTTTTGTTTTCCTTTTTTTTTTCTTTTTTTTTTTTCGTTACGGATACCAACATCCGAACGAAAGAAATAATATTATCTATTCTCATTTCATAACTTTCCCCATTCTTTGAACTCATAACCAATAAGCAGGAAAAAAATGCCACCAAAGAAATCAACAGGAGGTACAAGTAAAAAAGCTCCTAAGAAAACAGAACCATCAACACTCAAGTTCCCAGATGATCTTCATTATAAACAACCGAAATTCATGATATCAGATATAACCCAACTCTCACCTCAAATCATCACCATAACAAATTTTTTCAACTCGGAATTCCTGCGTCAATTGATTTCTCACTTTCAATCTCTCAAACTGGAAACAACACCTTTGATCAAATCCAAGGAATACGCATTACGTTACAATGACAGAATCGCCATCACTGACGAGGTCTCAGCAACGAATCTATGGCCTCACTTACAATCACTTTTATTGAATAATTCCTTTGATGATGATATCATATCAGAATTTTCTTCTGCCAAGGGGCTCAATCCGAATCTAAGAGTCTATCGTTATGAAAAGGGCCACCATTTCGAGAAGCATTACGACGAATCTGTAAAAGTTTCTACATTGAAACTTACAGGTATCACCAAATGGACTTTATTGGTTTATCTCACCGGTGGTGAACAATTGGTTGGTGGAGACACCATATTTTATGACGAAATGAGTAGTAGGAAAAAAGGTGAAGCTATAAGGGTTCATCCTGAAGCTGGGATGGCTTTGTTACATAAACATGGAGACGATTGTTTACTTCACGAAGCTGAGATGGTTAAACAGGGTGTTAAGTGGGTCTTCAGAAGTGATGTTGTATTTTGAAGAATCTAGTG
Organism: Waltiozyma sp. UFMG-CM-Y6624; assembly: GCA_018343995.1. Taxonomy (NCBI): domain Eukaryota; kingdom Fungi; phylum Ascomycota; class Saccharomycetes; order Phaffomycetales; family Wickerhamomycetaceae; genus Waltiozyma; species Waltiozyma sp. UFMG-CM-Y6624. The sequence goes on from JADIOT010002627.1 coordinate 36,945, forward strand.
TAACAAATTCAATTGAAATAAATTGTTTTTTAAATCAGGATACTAGAAAAGAGATACATCTTTTCACCCAGTTTAATATTTGTTTCATCTGAAGAAAATTTTAACTAGGTAATATTCGTTAAAAATTGCTTTAAATCAAGTCGACCAGCTTTATTTACGCCACTGTCACATGATTATTATCCTTAATGTTTTTCTTTTTCTTTTTCTTTTTTTTTTTTTAAATAAAACATGAAATAGATGGTTTAAAAAAAATTAAAAAAAAAAAAAAAAAAAAAAAAACAGGTGATTTGCTCCATAGTCTACAAATACGAAGAGACAGAGGCAGATAATAAAAGTATTTTTTGCAGACCAAGTAAAATGTGTAAGCTAGATTTAGATGTAATTATTAGTTAGGTTTTTTGATTTTATTTCGTCAATTACATTCCGGAGTCTACAAGGTTTGACTCCAGTTTGTACCAACAAAAAGCAAACAAGAGACATGACTCCGTTGTATTTCCGTTGATAACCGAGTTGTCTGTTTAACAATTGGTTTAAAAAGCAAGGAAAACCTTGGCAGAACGGAATTTCTGCGTCGCCGTTTACGGTTGCCGGTCCAGAAAGGATATTCTCAGCCTCCAATTATTGATTTAAAAATCTTGACTCATTGGGCTCAAATGGCTGCATCTTTTTACAGATAACAAAGATCGAACAATTAATATGTATGTGTCAGAACTTTAAAGCATGAAATGAGTAATCTCTTGTTGCGGAAAACTATTGGAAACTTTAAACACTTGTTATAAATATTTCAAGGTATCCTTATTGAGAATAGCTTGAAAGAGTCTTTGGGCAATCATGTAAATTCCAAATTTTTTTCTATTAAAACAAATAAACTACAAAGGTTCACCCATTTTTTGTCAGCTATACCACCACGTAAATTCACTTTCTATATACATAGCATGTCTACCAATAGTATACCCACAATGAGCAAAATCACAGTTCAAACCAACTCCACGACAGAATTATACGATTCTCTTTTTCAAATCCTCAGTACGCTATCTTCTTACCAACCGCATGATATACCATTTGATTCTCTCACAAAGTACAACCTTCTTATCAAATCTTCCAATGAAGCATCTAAGGATATACTCGAAGAAATTGAACATCAATTGATTTACTCTCAAGCTGATTGCCCTAACTCTTTAGATACCATCAAGAAATTATTGACTGCTATCAGTGGTCTCAAGAAATTGGATGATTTAACTTTGAAATCTGTTAATACTCTTTTGCTTGCTTCTGTCAATTCTTCCCGTTCTAGTTTCTCCTCATATTTGGAGAATGAAGAGGAAGAAGAAGATATTGATTTCGGAACATTATACAGAGATGTCAGTGATTCTTTGATGAGAATAAAACTGGACTTAATCAATTGGGACACAGAAACAGAGTGTGAGTCCAGCGAATACCAAGAAAAGCTATACTCATCTTTTGTTGGTGATGATGATTTATTCGATTTAGAATTGGAACTTTAGGGGTTCAATTTTCTTTCAGGGTTGCATGGGTTTTTTATTTATATAATTATAAGGGTTTTCTTGTTTAGTAATGCCTTATTTTTAAAAAAAAAAAACAAATTATTACATTATATAAATATGAAAAATTTTGTATTTATATAAATTAATATTTAATTTTAAATTTGCATTGTTCTTCCAACACTTTTTTAACTGCCCAAACAGGTATTTTTCGCGCATGGATTATTATTTCTCCAGATTTTGATTTGTTCACTCAGAAGTGTTTTGTAAAAAAAAGAACACAAAATCTTCTGTTATTACAAATCTTAATGTTTTTTTTTTTTTAATCAGATCTACTGTAAAAAAATTTTAAAGTAAATGACTGCACAACGACTACCACAGTCAACCCCACAGATCGATCTTCTTCGATTCAAAGCCAAACCATTGAAGAAGGAACTATTCAATAACTTTCTCCCTATTTTAGCTCAATACCTTCAATCTTTCAACCATTCCAATTCAATTAGGACATTGAAGGAATCTAATACTCTTCTGAGAGATGATTTACAGTGGTCTATTGAAAGTTTCACCAAAGATTATCAAGATTTGGATAAACTTCAAGATCATTTGGAATTTTTAAACGCTGAAGAAACATTAGTCACAGAAGATGAACTGATCCAGGAATTCAATGAATTTATTTCATTTATTCAAGGTCAATTATTGGATAACATACTTTTGGTTTTTGCAGGTATTCAAACAGAAATTGAAGATGAATCTGTCAAGGGCTTCATCGAACAGAGTATTCTTGCTTTAAAGAAAATTGATGTAACTTTAAAGTTGTTAAGCTCATGTTTTGTCAAATTTGATACTAGTTTCGAGGCCTTTCAAAGATCTTTGGATCTATTCAAAGCTAATTATGATACATTGATTCAACTCAGACTACAATAATATATATATATATATATATCTTTGAATTTTGGAATTATAAAATTAAGATCTCATAATGTCATAATGTATTAAATTTAAGTGTAAACACAGAAACAGAAACCTTCTGTACTATATATATAGTATAAAAATGTTAGAAAGGAAGGGGATAAATAAATAAATAAATAAATAATCATTAGCTTGGGTAAAACCCACCAGTGGTCTATCTTCTGAATTTCAAGCAATCAAGTTTGTAGTTGCAAAAAAAAAAACAAGATTAATTTTGATTGAAAGAATTCAAATTCATTTAATGGTTGGAAATCTTCTTGGCACCTGGTAATGGAACAACATAAGCAGTTAAGTAGGAGTTTTCCTTTGTGGCAATACCAGCAAAGGCGTTGTACCAAGCAATGAAGGCAGTGATGACACCAAAGACACCGCCAGCTCTGGTAACTGGAACCTTACCTGTGAAGTCACCAATGGTCAATAATAAGAAAGTGACGAACAAAAAGAAAAATAAGGAGAAGAAAGCAACAGTAGACTTTAGAGTGCACATCAACAATAAGAAAGTGAAGAGAGTCCAACCTAACAAGAAAAAAGAGATAGCATTAGTTAATTCCTTTTTATCAGTGTAAGCTGCAGTGATACCAAACCATGGGATTTGGATGGCACCCCAAGCTAACCAGAAACCACCGTAAGAGGATAAAGCAGTGCCACCAAAGACGTTACCAAGAGCGATTTCCCACATACCAGCCAATAATTGCACTAAACCACCATAGAACATGGCTAAACCAACAACGACATTTGGTGTGTGGATACCCATGGCTCTAGCATTGATCATAGAAAGGACAAAGGTAGTCAAGGCGAAGGCACATAAACCTAAAGGAGCTGGGTTTGCAAAAGTGTAAGGAGATGGCGCAGAAATACCTGGGTTCAAAGTACCACCAAAGGCACCAAGTAACTCAGATTTCAAGACCTTTGTACGGCCAATTAGAATATATTCAGAGTTGTCACCAGTGGTTTGAATCTTTGTGACTTGGTGATCGTGGTCAAATTGGTCTCCAACGGTAGTGGTTTGGTTGTCCATGTGGTCAGAGTAGTTGTTGTGGACTTGCTTTTCAATGTCAATGTTTTGTTGTGTGGTCATTCTTGTGTATTTATTATTTGATTAATTCTTGTGTGTTAAATAAAAAAATTAGATAACGATATGAAAAGTAAAACATATTTGTGGTTTTGTGGCAATATTTATATTCTTTTGCGAATCTCTGGAAGATAGTTTAAATAAAACCCTTTGTTAGCCTCTGACATGAGGGGAATAGCAATTCTGGCACAAAAACGATGATTTAGTTTCATACGTTATTATTTCCTTTACCCGATTTGAAAGTTGGTGATCACAAACACCACAAACATTAATGCTTGGGCGCATAAGCAAACCCGAACATCCCACCACAAAAAGAAGACAAGGCACCACCCAAGCCTGTAACCAGTACCTGATTACAGAAGACTTGGATGTACATGTTAATTATAACGGGTAATTGTTTCTTATCAGGTTACAATAATTTAACTTAGATACTTAAATATTAATACAAATTGATGCTAGAATTTTATTAATCAAAGGCTTTGGTTTAACCTTTTACAAAATTATATGTTTAGTATCTACGTGGATATCAAATATATGTTGAGAAACCATCAAATGACTGTGCTGAATGGATCGATATAAATTGTGGTGCGGTTCAGACTTTAGTTAGACCCTGCATGCGGAATGATGGTGTTGAAGCTGGTTACTACAACAAAAATTCCCAACAAGACCCTCTGATTTTCTTGTTTTTGTTTTGTGTTTTTTTTTTCTTTTTTCTTTACTTCAACCCACAAATTTCATTACATCAAAATCACAAATAAATCACCGATGTTCAACTCCATGTTATTTGATCATTTTATTCAATTTGAAATCTAATATGAAAACCACGCACGTCAAAGAAAGTCTTGAGCTCTTCCTACAGAACTTAAATCGATCATTTTTGTATGCACCTTGCTACAAAGTACAACGTACTGGGGTAAATTAAAAATATTATATAATAGCTTCATCTATTATTTAGCCGCTAATTATTATTAGGATAATGAAAGTTTCTCTCTATCTCTCTCCCTCAATTATGCCCCGCGGCGGACACGATATATTTTGATTGACTTTAAACTGCATATGTTTTCCCCACGATTTAACATGACTAGCCGCCCTGTAGTCATTCTTCTAGACATATCCGGAGCCAATCGCGGAGAGTTGAAGGCAATTAATTAAATATTACTTGAGAATCATATTCAAAAAAAAAAAATCAGGAAAAAACGGTGGATTAGGAATTTTCAGTTCTAGTCCGATTCCAGCTAGTTAAATTAATTCTGTTCAACTGCATACAGATCATGAAACACAGGTAAATTACAATTCTGGGCCCTACTGATTATTCATAGAGGATATGAGATTAGACTTTTTTTTTTTCCAGAAAGGTGGCGTTAAAATTTAAACGTTAAAAATGTCAGTTGGTTCTTCAAAAAAAAATTCAAAAATATGATTTCGCCCAGGATCGAACTGGGGACGTTCTGCGTGTTAAGCAGATGCCATGACCAACTAGACCACGAAACCAACCTTGCTACACGTGACATGAATCATTAGCTAGGTTGTGTAAGATTGGAATCGGATTAATAACCCCATTTGGTACTTTTCCCTCGGTAAAAACTTAATGAATTTCACCTGAATTTGTAGTGGATTTTACAGGGGATATGGCCAACCCGTTCTCCAGCTTATTTATATTCATAATCTTTATAATTAAAATATATAATATCCAATTCCCGCATATACATGTTAAATAAAGAAGCTATTTTTTTTTTTATAAATTTTATATATATGATATAAATTATACTTTAATTTTTTATTAAAATAATTCTGAACGCTAATTTTTTAAATTCATAATTTTTTTTTTTTTTTTACTTGATTTAAAAATACTATAAAATATATTTATGTATAAATTAAGATTTAATTTATTATATATATTATAAATTTATATTAATTTATAATTTTAAGAAATTATTTTATATCTTATATTTGATATTTTAATGTGTATTATGTGGATTTTGTGACGTTGAGGACAAGCAGCACATTGCTTGCTATTTTTTTTTTCACTCAAATCTATAACTTGATGATAGACCATGTAGAATAAATCATATATATATAAAATAAAGGATTGAATAATAGATGATCCATTTTTCGTAAGTCTCCCTTATTAGTGATGGAACATAATCAAATATATTTCTATAAGTTATAAATGATTTTCCATCTATTAGATCCCAATGATTTTGCTGAATCGGATAAAGATGATTTGATTACCTATATAAAGCCTCCAGATCTAGTTGATTCACAGTCGTAACTTAGATCTGGGTATCCATTTCCGATGTATTTCAAAATTTCAATATATCAGATAAACTATAATCGATTTAGATTTGATATAAGTAGCTCAAGAATAACCTTATAATATATATTTGTTCTTTGGGATAAATAATGGACATGAAAATGTTGAAAATTTGAATAAAATCTCGAAAACAACTTTTACTACAATTCGACATGACTTCAATAACCATAAAGACAAGCCAGTCAACCAAAAGAGACCTCTAGAATAAAACATTAAAATTGAATCAGCATGAATAACTGAAACCAGTTAATATACACAATCAAACAACCACGAAATTTTCACTTGCGAAAAAACCAGTTTTTCACCTCCGCCCATCTCAAATATAATAAAACAGAACCATCATTCGTCCAGTATGATAAGAGTTCTTGTCCCCTTTTTATAATGCAAATTGATTGGACGAAATTTAATGAATAAACTTACCGGTTAACTTAGCAATGACATGTAAGGCAATGACAGAGAAGATGAAACCAACAGCTAAGACCAAGACAACCAATGGATCGACTTTCAAACCTTGGGATTCTTCAGTGTATAGCTTGAGTAAAGATGAGGAGGAGCCCTCAATACCAGCAGCACGGTTAGAGGTTGGGGCTTGGGAAGCTTGGGATTGGGCCTTAGATTTGGCGTTAGCACGACGCTTCATTTCGGTACGTTGACCACCTGGGGCTGGGGATGGAGAGGACTGTGGAGGCAAAGTTTGTTAGTAAATTTACATAAAATGCTGTAATGGAGAGATTTCGACATACCATTATGCTGGAATTTGTTATGTAGAATTTAAAAGTAATGTAATCCTGGGTAGGTGTGTTAAGTCTGTTGTTTCTAGCCTAAACTAAGCTATTGCGGATTTTTCATGTCGACGTGTCGATTTTGGAATTAATTCCAGTGACCGTAGATATCATTTCTGACTAAAATATTATATAATAAAATCACGTGTCTCAAAAGTCGCCAGTACTTGCGGACCCATGTAAAAAAAAAGCCGAATTCTATTGGCTGCTGCCGGCCGGGTGACAGAGCCGTTGCATGTGTGTGTGTGTGGTTTGGCAATTGCATAGAAAAACTGGTTGAATTGAAAAACACAGAACAAACCTGAATAATTCTCCGATGTGTGGAGGGGGCAAAAAAAATTAATAATAATCCAACTACTTATCTTTTAAACATATCATTGCCACTTTTCTCTTCTCCAGTTGATACAAAGTCTTTGATATAATGGATTCTAGACAGTTTGGATCCATATCGAATGGAATGGAGTATCAACACACACAGGGACAACAACAGAATCAACAACAACGTCTTTCCCAACAACATCACATACAACAACAGAGCAATCAAATGAACCAAACTCACCAGCATCTAAACTTGGTAAACCAAAATTCTGCTGCTGCCTTGAACGCTGCCAGAATGAAGCAATCCCGCTATTTCAACGAGTCACCAAATTCCCAACTAAATCCTTCAGGATCAGGATCTAACTGGAATCAGACTGGAAACAACCTTGGTCCTTGGATTGAACAGCAACAGCAGCAGCAGCAACATCACGCTGGTCCAGAGCACAGTGGACAGAATTATTCAAATTCTTTCTATGTACACCAGTCCCAGAATATGCTGTCTGTCCCAATGCCTTTGCAACCAAATATCACAGGTAATTCCACCGTCTCTCAGAGTATGCAAACTAATTATGACTCCAACTCTATGAAGTACCCATCGCCTTCTGAATCTAATCTTTCAATTATGAGGAACAACGGTGCTCCAGACCTACCTTTAAACGAAATGCATAATGACTCTCACGAACTCAAAAACAATAACACCAGCGATATTCATAACATTAATGAAAACAAATCCTATAATGACACCAATTATGACTGCGCAAATGACGATCTGGATGATGATGAAGATCATGAAAATGACGACTTGATCCCAACAGCCATTGTAATTAAGAATATTCCTTTTGCCATCAAAAAAGAGCAGCTTTTAGAGGTGATGACTAAGCTCAACTTGCCATTGCCATATGCTTTCAACTACCATTTTGATAATGGTGTGTTCAGAGGGTTGGCGTTTGCCAACTTCACCAACACAGACGAGACTACTGCTGTTGTAACCCACTTAAATGGCCGTGAGATCGGCGGTAGAAAGTTGCGCGTTGAGTATAAGAAGATGCTTCCTCTTGCTGAAAGGGAACGTATCGAAAGAGAGAAGCGTGAGAAGAGAGGACAACTAGAAGAACAACATCGCTCTACTTCTACCGCCTCTTTAGCATCTATGGTGAGTGTTGCCTCTGCTCCGGCAGCTGGTCTTAACAAGATGCCTCCTGCTCCTCTAACCTCTAACGGGAACAACAATCCTGCCAATATTCAGCAATTGTTGAGTAATGTGTCACCTGTAAACCAGAACACAAACTCAATCAGCAACGTCAATCCCCCTTCTGTGAACGAAAGATTTTATGCACCAATCCCAGTTTACAACAACTTGATTAGCCCACCAAACGCAATTGATTTAAATGACGCAGAGACTTTAGAATACTACAATCAAATGATTTTTTTCCGTGATGATAAGGAGAAGATTTATAATGAAATTGCGTACCCACAAACTTTGAACAACAATCATCGGAAGATAATTTCTGTCTTAGCTCATTTCATTGGTCTTGTTGAAGTCTTGGAGGGAAATTTGATCTTGTTGAGAAGAAGATCCAACTCTCCCACCGAGTCTGTTATGATGCAGCAATCAACTTCAATGTCCAATATGTCTACGAATAGTAATACCAACGATCAGTTGATGCTGAATAACCTCAACTCTGCTCTGTTGAGGTCACACTCTCAATCTTCCTTGCCAGTTTTGAACGGTAGCAGTACTACTATTCACCACTCCAACAGATTTAGACCAACAGGTTCCAATCAGATCCCTCAACATCAACATATACAACAGCAATTACCACAACATCATCATCACCACCAGCAACCAATCCCACAGTCTCCAGTTATTCCATCTTCTAGCCAACATAATTCATCGACTGCTTCTCGTATCCCACCTTCTTTTCAAATGGGTGGGTTGAATCTGAACAACTCGATGCTTATGAGAAACAACCCTACTCCAACAGCTAGATCTATTTCAGGAATGTACCAACAGAACTTTTATCAACCATCATCCAATGCCTCTTCAGGCATTCCAGGTGTGCTATCAGCAAACTTGACTGGTGGCAGTTTGTCCAATGGATTGAACTCCAATGTTGAAAACGAATTGAATGATTCCTTGAATGGTTTGAATTTGAGTATGGATAATTCTGCTATCTCTGGTAATATTTGGGGTAAGGGAAATTAGAGTTGATTTAACCTGTATCTTATGAAGAATGAGAAACAAAAACAAAAAACACATAATTTAAGGGTATTATGATTAACTTACCCAATGATGAAACGATCATTTCTCATCATTAACGAATTTCATCGTATCTTAATGAAATCATTTCATGCTGTGAAGCTCTATAGCTCTTCAGCCTTGTTTATTAGTATCACGTCTTTAATGAATATTTCATATATATATATATATATATATAATTTTTACAACTTATAGAGAAAATAATATCTTTTTATAATATTTTTTTAGAATGTCGATATCCGGGAATACCACGTGATTCTGTAAATCGGTCGTTTTGATGTTCTTGTTAAGTATATGCGGAAAAAAAAATAAACATGAATATTAACGAAGCAAAATTTCTTAAAACCAGTCGATGAAAATTATTGTGTTGATACACAATTCAACAGATTCCCAAATTCCTTATATTAATATTATATACTGATTCTATCCATAATGGTTCAAATCAACGAAGTCAAGGATTCCAACACAGCTCAAAGCACACGTACAGCAGCCCATACTCATATCAAAGGTCTTGGTTTAGACGAACATGGCTTAGCCAACCCTATTGATTCAGGGTTCGTTGGTCAAACCGAAGCTCGTGAAGCAGCTGGTGTCATTGTGGATTTAATCAAGGCTAAAAAAATGTCTGGGAAAGCTATTCTTCTAGCGGGTGGTCCAGCCACAGGTAAGACTGCAATTGCATTGGCGATTTCTCAAGAATTGGGTCCTAAGGTTCCTTTTGTTCCTATCGTTGGGTCCGAGTTATATTCTGTTGAAGTTAAGAAGACTGAAGCTTTAATGGAGAACTTCAGAAGATCTATTGGGCTGAGAATTAAGGAAACCAAGGAAGTGTATGAAGGTGAGGTTACTGAATTGACCCCTGAAGAAGCTGAAAATCCACTAGGTGGGTATGGTAAGACCATTTCTCACGTTATTGTTGGGCTAAAGTCTGCCAAGGGTACTAAGACTTTAAGATTGGACCCTTCTATTTATGAATCAATTCAAAAGGAAAAAGTCACCGTTGGTGATGTCATTTACATTGAATCTAACACGGGTTCCGTCAAGAGAGTTGGTAGATCTGATGCTTACGCCACCGAGTTTGATTTAGAAGCCGAAGAATATGTCCCATTACCAAAAGGAGACGTCCACAAGAAGAAGGAAATTGTCCAAGATATCACATTGCATGACTTGGATGTTGCCAATGCCAAACCACAAGGTGGTCAAGATGTTCTTTCCATGATGGGTCAATTGATGAAACCACGTAAGACTGAAATAACTGAAAAGTTACGTACAGAAGTTAATAAGGTCGTCCAGAAATACATTGACCAAGGTATTGCCGAATTGATCCCAGGTGTTCTTTTCATTGATGAAGTCAACATGTTAGATATTGAAATTTTCACTTATCTGAACAGAGCTCTTGAAGCTTCCATTGCTCCAATTGTCGTGTTGGCTTCCAACAGAGGTTTGACAACTGTCAGAGGTACTGATGATATTGTTTCTCCACATGGTATCCCAGCTGATTTATTAGATCGTTTACTAATCATCAGAACATTGCCATACTCGGTTGAAGAAATCAAAGTCATCATTGAAAAGCGTGCTCGTATCGAAAAACTCTCCATCACTTCGGATGCTTTAGAATTATTAGCCCAACAGGGCTCTATTACATCATTACGTTATGCTTTACAGTTGTTAACACCAGCAGGTGTCTTATGTCGTGCTCTTGGTAGAACTGAAGTCACTGTTGATGATATTGAGGAATCTAGGGATTTGTTCTTGGATGCTAAGAGATCTACAGCTGTTTTGGAACAAGCTAAGGGTTATTTGTGATTAATATTAATATTTGGAAAAGAAAATCATTGTATGTTAGTTAGATGTTTGAAAAAAAAAATGTATGGAACTAATTCCCTTTTAATTTATAGAGAATTTAAACTGTTTAAAAATTGTAGGTGTAGTACACCAGGTCACGTGCCTAGATGGGTAGCTTGCGCGAAATCGAAATTTTTCTGACTTGCAATATGACAACGATCAAAAATTATTTGTAATCTCCTTCAATTTTTTTTTCACCTATTGTTTAATATCTATAATTAATTCATATATATACATATAATACTCAGATATACTCTTTAAACATGTCAAGAGTTGGTACACTAGTTCTTGGGCCTGCCGGTGTGGGTAAAGTATGTTATTTTGAAGCTTTTTTTTTGAGTTGGACCATGGGTACTAACAAAAAAACAAAAAAAAACACAGTCCACCTTCTGTAATGCTATGGTTTCTCACCTTCAATCCATTGGTCGTCGTTGTCATATTGTCAATTTAGATCCGGCTGCTGAACCATCAGATTACGAATTTACAATTGATATCCGTGATTTAATTTCTCTTCAAGATGTGATGGAAGAACTACAATTAGGTCCAAACGGTGGTATGATCTACTGTTTTGAATATCTTCTTCAAAATTTAGATTGGTTAGATGACGAGATCGGTGACTATAACGATGAATATCTCATTTTCGACTGTCCCGGACAAATTGAATTATATACACATATCCCAGTTCTTCCTACAATCGTGAAACATTTACAACAACAGTTGAACTTCAACTTATGTGCCACCTACCTTTTAGAAGCCCCATTTATCATTGATCGTTCCAAGTTCTTCAGTGGTGCTTTAAGTGCGATGTCTGCTATGATTCTCTTAGAATTACCACATATTAATATCCTTTCCAAGTTAGATCTTATCAAGGACGAATATTCCAAGAAACAACTGAAGAAGTTCTTGAATCCAGATCCATTACTACTTTTAGATGATGTCAACAATGAAACAAACCCTCGTTTTGCTCGCTTGAATGAATCCATTGCCCATCTAGTGGACGATTTTGGTATGGTACAGTTCTTGCCCTTAGAAGCTAAAAACCCGGATTCTGTACAGACAATCTTAAGTTATATTGATGATGTTACACAGTGGGCTGAAGGTCAAGAACCAAAAGATCCACATGAGGATGTTGAATTGGATGAAGATGGCGAGTTTTGAACAGGATTATATATTAGGTTTATAATAATGAAAGTTTGGTTGTGAGATTACAAGGTCTATATATGTCTACTAGCTTTATTAGTATTAAATAATTGTAATTGATTGAATATCGTACAAAAGAATAGCAATTAAATCTGGCGAAAAAAAAAAAACTCAACTAAAGACGCTTTGAAATACATTTTCTTGACACTCTGATATATTCTCAACGTTTTTGTCACTTGAAGATATTGGAATTTTAACGACCTGAAACTGTAACCTTTCATTTTTTACATCGATTTCAGAATGAATAGGTTCTAATATCTTAAAACGAGAAGCTTTGATTTCTTTGTTCATTTTCTCCATTCTTTTCTTAGTTAATAATTCTGCATCCTTATTTTCTTTGGTCAATTCACTTTTAGTAGTTCCTTTCTTCCTCTTTTCCTTCTGATCTCTGATATCCTGTACTTCCTGTGTCCTTGTATGATCATGTTCTTTAAAATTTTTAGATTTGGAACCTCTTTTAACACCTTCAAATTTCAATTGTCTTGAGTAATTCTGAACGACATCATCCAAAACTTGACAGTCACCTGTAACAATCAAATCAATCCATTCAATATAATCAACAACATCCACAGTAGGTTGATCTTTATTAATCCAAATAACACAACCTCCTTTTGAACTCACCACACGAGCCAATTCTCTAACAAGAATCTTGACCCCTGGGATTTTTAACGTTGTACCAACAATCAATAGACAATCTGGTTTAGCTCTAAGATCTTGAGCTGAAACCTTCCCAATTCTTTCTCCTTCTGGATGGAATTCCTCATAAAGTACAATTCTTGGTCTTAATCTACCAATACTTCTCCCTCTTAGATTCTTCTGACTTCTTTCTCTCTCGATGTCGGTACATCTGGGACATTGTGGTGCTTCATCCGTGGTGAACAGATTAGGATCGTAGGAAGATTCCCAATGACATTTGGCACAATACATTGAGTTCACGGATCCGTGTAATTGAATGGTAGAAGGGTATGGTCCACTATTTGGTAATGGGACCTGTGTCTGTAGATGTGGCAACTTGCTTTCAAGACAGTCAACATTCTGTGTATAATGTCTCAATAATCTTCCTTCTGAAGAGATATTATTCATTAGATGATGAAATTTAGATGGTTCTGAATCACGAGACATAGCATGTAAGTTATTTACCATGGCATGGAACTCTCCTGTTTTTTCTGAATCTTCATAAACTGATCTTGTAAATAATTCTCTACCAGGACTTCCACCTGAAGTATTTTGAGAATTGTTATTACTGGAAGATTTCAAGCTTTTGAATAGACCATTAGAAGATCTGAAATCGGGAATACCACTGGCACAACTGATACCAGCACCTGTGACGACAACCATTCTACGAGAATATGTTAAGGCATAATGAAGGAAAGATACATCAGCGTTATCAATAGTGTCATCTTGATCAAGTATTGGAGTATTTGAATCATATGAATCCAAGTTAAGAACGATACCATTATCTGGACGATAGTGTAAATTTGGTTTCCCTTTAGATCTTTGTCTTTTTATTCTTGAACTTGTTGATTCTGTGACTGATAGTGGTGTAGTTGCTGTAGATGAAACACTTGCTATTTCTGAATTTGAATCAATATCAGTGGTTGTATCTCTTCCTGGAGAAGTTAGATTTCCAAAAGTTGATTCAGTATGGTCTAAAATAAGTTTCCTATCTCCTGATATTTCCATCTTCGGTCTTTCTACAATAACCGGTGATGCTTCTAATTTGTTCTCAAATGATTGTATGTTTTGATTTATAGTTTGGAACATTACTGTTGGTTCATTCTCAGATTCAACCTTTGAATACTCTTTATTAACCTCCATTTTAGCTCTTTTCACTGCAGGATTTAATGAAATAGCACTTAGAAAATTCTTAACTCCTTCTTCTTCTTTTTCTTCTGCTTGTTCCACATAACCACATTTAAGAAACCCATTATCAAAAATTCTTCTCTTAGAGCGTGTGTTTCTACATATGGCTCTCTCTTCTGTAATAATGATACTAGAGGTCGAGGACATGGGACTAGCATCCGGACTGGAAGAGCTTGATTTAATTTCTTCCTCATTCATTTTTGTGGTAAAATGTGATATTTTGATTGTAGACCTAATGTTGAAATTAAAACGTTCGAAGTCTCTGTATAAATGATGGTTTCCTTGGAGAGCAGATCAAAAAAAAAAAAAAGACTAACCTGTCGAGGTATATAAAACAGTTCAAAATTGCTGTGATGATTTAGTTGACAAAGTTTTCCGTATAAAATAGTCCAAATTTGTATACTTCTATACCCTGTGTTTGTTTCTTCATTTAATTGATCAGAATTGTATAAATGTTTGGATGTGTCTCACCATTTTTTTTTTGTTGTTGTTGTTGTTGTTTAGAAATTGCCAAATACGGTAAATTGAATACCTAGAATGTTGGAGAATCGAAGTTTTGTCAAAATAAATCGGAAATGGTGTAAATCATGTGATCAATTGGATTTGGCGTCACATATTTATCATTTGTTTTTGTTTATAAATTTATAATTTAGGATATTTATTCAAAACACAAAAAGACAAAAAAAAAGTTAAAAAAAATCAAAACAGAAAATAGAAACCTACCTCTATGCCTTAAAGATTTGCATAATAAATTACAAGGATCACAAAGATTTTACGAACGTGCAGATAACAAAGTTTCATTATCATCAGAATAAAAGCATCCTATTTGCGTATAATCTTTTTTTTTTTTGACACATAATAACCTCCTAAAACTATTATTATGATATCACAGCGACGTCGTACCAGAAGTCAACAGGTCAATGAACATAGAATATTAAGAAACCAAACGCGGCATTCTTTACCAAATTTTACTTATGAATTGAGAAATAATGATTCTGAAGGTGATGATGATGAGTTGGAAGTGATTGATGAGCTTGTATCCTTAATTGATCCCATTTCCAAACACAGAATACAAATACCAATGAAGAGTAAACATTGTCGTCATCCGCAATGTTTTGACCTTAGTTCATTTTTGGACTTATATCGTTTGACTGATGAATTGTTCTATTTACCAGATTTCAATAAATTGAATAGATTTACACACAGAAAGAAAGATTTAACCACCATGGAATTACAAAACAAGGAGATGACAGAATTATTTGAGATAAAACCAATTAACAAACAGCAAAGCAACACGCATGCACAAGCATGTATTCGTCGTTCAAGTATATCTCCAAATTCTCGAGATACAATGATACCATGTCCCATATGTCGTATTAAGATTCATCTAACTGAATTACACTATGATGATTTTACAAAAGCCATCTTAAGCATTGATTCATCCATTGAGAAGTACTTAAAGCTCACAGATAATGAAGTTAAAGTCATTCATGAAAGAAAAGAATCAGTTGGTCATATGAAAAGGTCCAAAAGCGAAGAAGAATCTGTCATTAAGATTATTGAGTTAGATGATGACGATTCGGATGTTGAATTAATTGAACTTGAGAATCAAGAAGACAATGATCCGCAATCAGAGGATGATGATGATGATGAAGTCTTAGAAGCAGATGATGAATCCTCGATAAGTGATGGATCTCCAATTACCAGTAATAATTCCAAAACTTGTATATCTCTACCAACACCATCAGTTACTCCAATAAAATCGAATGAAACCTTGGTATCTGAACAGATAAAGGCAAAGAGAAGAAAGGAAAAACCCAATTCCAATACTACCAGAAGATTTAGAAATAGAGAACGTGAAAGTCCTCCTTTTATTAATAAACATGAACAAAGTATGGGTGCCGGTCTCAAGGAAGGGCAGTATATAAAAAGAAGAAAAGAAAGTGATGACATTAGCAATGAGGCTATGCGATCGTTTCTTGCCCTGAGCTCGGAAGATGATAATGATGTGCAAACACATGAATTTGAGGATACAAGTCAAAGTTTATCATCATCTGGTGATGATTTTCATATTCAGAGATACACTAAAAGAGTTAGAAAAAAAAGATCATCTAAAAATGATAACCATAAAAATGAAAATACATCTCAAGCAATAGATATAGTGGAATTATCCTCAGATTCAGAATCAAATTCACCTGTAAGTGACTCGATATCAACACAAGAAAGTATTCAATTACAACGCCATTCCAGATTATGTCGCTTACGAGGAGCCGATCAAACGTACAATATCAATCAGATGAGTAGAGACTCGCAAATAAAAAGAAACAGAAGTCGTAAGCGACAAAGACCAAGCAGTGATGGCTCAACTTCTCGAAGTAGGTCAAACAGTGACTCGTCAATCTCGTCAGATACAATAAGAAACTTACCAACCGTGGCCAATGATCCTTCTAAGCCATTTGTAATATCTGAAGAAGATGAAGAGTATTTCTCATAATAATATTAATAATGAAGAGGGGATCCTGAGATGTGAATATTATGGAATATTATAGATCATAAACTAGATATTGAAGTTATTTTATAATGATGCTCTCCTAAGCAGGAACAAAAGATATATAAATATAAGTAAAAAAATAATAATTGCAGCAGTAATATTATGTACTTGGGAATATTATTAAGGTTTAAACACTTGATGAGGCCTGTACAGATACAGTGACATCATTTTCATTACTTTTATTCTCAGCTGAATCATTTGCCGGACCACTAGTCAATTGTCTTGGTAGGATTTGGACATAATTAGCAGGGAAATAACCCTCTTTACCTTCTCTGGATCTAACTTTCCACCACTGAGATTCTCTGCCCATTGGATCAGTCTTCATTAAAATTGCCACAAGGTCATTTTTCTTCAATTCTAGTTCTAATGTTGGGTTCTCAGGGAAGAAATCATAGAGAACACGACCAAATTCTATTGAATCTAAAGAAACTTGCTGTGTCTGTCCTGGTGTTGCACCGCCTAATTGATGTGAAAGACGACGTTGTAATTGTTGATTATTAAGGTAATCGATGACCTTTTTCAAGATGAAAGGTGTACCAATGACCATCCCAAGGAAGATTAATAGTGGCTTTAAAGAAATACTTTTCTTTGATTGTTCTTGGCTCTTAACTCCTTCTTGTAGTCTCTTGGTTTCAAATTTCCTAAACTCGCCAACATCAATCTTGATATTATCTCTTAGCCCGACTAATTTCCTGATCACAGCCTTGACCCATTTGATTAAAGTGAAGATACCCAAGAAAGACCCAAGGGCATTCTTAAGATTACCAAACTGTTCAGCAACGCTAATCATTGTGAAGAACGAAGAATGTGTAGCCATGTAAGTAGCCTCCAACATCTGTGTGAAACCAGCAATAGCACCAATGAAGCTCTCAATAATATGAAAAGTGGCCTGTGTTGATTCAGCAAACCCTCCTCCATTTCCATCTCCATTCATACCATATCCTCCCATTCCATATCCACCCATACCATACATTCCACCCATTCCACCCATACCACCATACATAGAAGATCCATATCCTCCAAGACCACCATACATTGATGAGCCATAACCACCCATGCCACCATACATCGAAGAACCATAGCCACCAAGACCTCCATATCGACTGTTGGAACCATAACCACCTAAAGATGAAGTGCCATAGTTATTTATATTGTTATTATTAACAGAGGAAGTAGAGTAAGTTTCTGTTGGTCTTGCTGGTGCTGAAGAATCCAACGAAGTAGGAAGTGATGTAGTTGTAGATGGAATCTCTGATGTCTGACCTGATGCTATTGCTGTTGATGTTCCTGAGGTTGCCTCCCATGGTTTTGGTCTTGTTGACATCTTTTCTTTTTTTTTTTATCTAATATATGCTGTTACTTGCAGTGTTTATAAATCTTAATTTTTTGTTGCAACTAAATGAGCAAATAAAGAATATAATTTTTTGATGTGCTCATTATAAAGGTAGTTTGATCCTTTTAATGCAGGCTTTCAGGATCGTTCATAACTTTCTCAAGAAATTGATTATCTCTAACTCCACGCGGCTTATTGCGGGTGATTCATGAAAGTTCCGTGGTAAATTGTTTTACATCTAGCGGATTGGGCAATATTCGCGGTGAAAATTCAGTCACGTGTTTTATTATACTGCCTGCGATTCGTGACAGATGGACATGATCAACTTCAAAGAAAGAGATTTAGTACGTAAAGAACCTCCCTTATAACTATTCTTCCCCAACAAAACAAGATATTAAATCTTTAGAAAATAGCTTTACACAATATAATGCTACGTTACAAACCACTAGTAGTGAGAGGCAACTGTCTTGCACGCCTGAGTTCCACCAAAGCGGCGACATCTTCAATCTCGAATCAACTTGTATTCACTTCCACAAAGCATTTAAAAAATGCGTCTCTAACAGACGTTCCATCTCACCAATTGCTTCAAGAGCTCGGATTTCTCACTCAATCACAAGCAGGGATCATCCACTGGCATCCACTAGGTCTTAAGGTCCTGCGCCGCCTTGAACAGGTAATACGCTCACGAATGGAGCAAGTAGGGTTTGAAGAATTCGAACTAAGTTCTTTGTCAAGTAAGACACTTTGGGAACAAACTAATCGTTGGGGAAACACAGAATTATTCAAAATCACCAACGATGCCAATCTCTGCTTAGCTCCAACTCATGAAGAAGAAATTACTAAGCTTATTAAGGATGCTAACCTTACGCATAAAAATCTTCCTGTTTGGACGTACCAAATGACGAGGAAATATCGATATGAAAAACGTCCACGAATGGGTCTTCTCAGAGGCCGTGAGTTTATCATGAAGGATGCATACTCCTTTGATTCCACCCATGAGGCAGCTATGCTGACGTATTCAAGAGTCAGTGAAGCATATCGTCGGATCTTTGCTGAAGATTTGAAGATTCCGTATGAGATAGCTAGGGCCGACTCTGGGGAAATAGGTGGTGAATTATCACATGAATGGCATTTTATTAATGAAAAAGGTGAAGATTTATTATTTAAGTGTGATGAATGTGGTGATGTTTCTAATGTCGAGAAGGCCAGCTCTCATCCTTTGGAAGAGGCAGGATTTGCTAAGCAAGCAAATGTCAGATATTTATTGACAAAAGATAATGAAACTTTAATCTCTTGCTATTACCCTCAAAACAGAAAATTCTCAGTAACTGCTTTGTCTGAATATATCGAAGATTTAGACCTTGGTAGTCTTCAACTCTCATCAGATCAAATTCTTTCTAGATTCCAAACAACAGCTGATGACTTGATTCTCAAGAAATTTATTCGTGTAATGGATCCTCGTATAAATAGTCAGACTGACCTACCAGACTTTCCAATCACTTTATTCCAGAAGAATAATTTCTCTATGATTACAGACTTGTCAATTGTGGAACCAATCGAAGGAGAAGTTTGTACAGTTTGTGATGCAGGTCATTTACAAAGTATGAAGGCTATCGAAGTCGGCCACACTTTTTACCTTGGCACGAAATATTCCAAGGCCTTAAATGCCACTTTTGTGAATGAATTAGGTAAGGATACAATTTTGGAAATGGGATGTTTTGGTATTGGTGTTACCAGAATAATTGGTGCTATTGCAGAGATCTCAAAAGATAAAGAAGGGTTAAGATGGCCTGCAGTTATCGCTCCTTATGATTTTGCTGTCATTGGGTCTCCAAAAGCTGATGCTGCTGTCATTGAGAAGTTTAAATTGGACGTGGAGTTGAATTCTGGGCTGACTGGTCATTGGTTGAGTGGTAATGACAAGGTGTCATTTGGTAATAGAATTCGTTTAACTAAGATGCTTGGAGTTCCATTAGTCGTTATTTTGGGTAAGTCCTGGCCATTAGTGGAGATTGAAGTTCGTGGGAAAAGATGGAATGACAAAGAGACCTACAAAACATTGCAAGATAGTATGGGTGAACAATGGCAATGGACGACGGAGATTACAGACAAGGGCGTTGAGAAACATGTTGTTCACCAAAAACATTTCCCAGAGGTTGCCAACTCCTTAATAAAGGATTTGTGAGTATATATAGAAAGAATGGGAGAAAGAGTAATGTACATATATGATAGAGTTTAGAATTTTATTAATCTGATTCTCGGGGTCACCGTATAAGTTTTCTATTTTTGAGTGACAGCATAGGTCTTTGGAATATGAGAGAAACAGCACTCTAAGAACACTCCGAAACATTAATTAGTTTAAAATCCTCAGGAAACTTGTAACTGGCACTACAGTAGCAAATTCTTATGTTTTTTTTTGTTTGATTATTTATTACCCGCATTTTGTAGTTTATTTACACATCTGTGTCACCTGTATTAATTACGCTTGTCTAAATACATCTCAATTATTAAATCACGTGACTCAACTAAAGGTTTCAAGCTACAAGTTTTGTTTTTGGAAAAAAACCCGCAGAAATTGATGAAGGAGGCAAGATCAACAAATTGTTATGTAGAATTAGTATACCGTCAAAGTATGTGAATATATTTTTTTTGAACTAAACTCTTGTTATCAAGAAGGAAGGGTTCAATACATTCAGGTCCCTTTTTATTCTCCCTCAGCAGTCTGATTTATTGAACCATCAAAATCTAGAGAACTAAAACGCTCAAGTTACGATTTCATTCTTCTGAGCTCACCTGCATCAATAATACACGTACAACTAATGACATCTACAAGTCGAACACGTCGCGCAATACCCATAGAAGATAATCTAGACTTGAAAAAGAAACAGCTTTTGAAAAATCTCTATATACCTGATAACAAGCATTATGAAGACATTCAGCAGCAAGTGCTGATGGATGATGAAGATGATCAAAACAACGGGGGTGGTAGAAGAAGTCTACGGAAAAGAATTGTAAAATTACACCCAGTGAGCATTTTGAAACAAGATGAGAAGTCAATTGTTATTAAGTTGAGATATCATGGACATGTAAATGGGTTTCAAAACTATCAGAAACTAGGAAAAGAATCATTAAATCAATTAGATTTATCAAATCATAATAATAACAGCAGACAGCGATCAATAACACCCACATTACGACTAAGAATTCCCAAGACTTCTAGTGTATCCATCATAAATGACGCCGAAGACGAACAAGATCAATATCAGAGTGAAGACTTGGATGATATAGTAGTGAGTATGTCAGAAGAAGACGATGATGATGTGGAATTTTCAGAGGTGGAGGAGGAGGAAGTTCCTTATCGTGGGGCTCTGCCTTTAGACCAATGTCAGAACAGCTTATCACGTCCCACGACTAATGAACGACTACTTTTCAAAAAGACACTCAGGAAATCAGAGAAACGTAGAAAATTCCAAATCAAAAATATCCATCATTCTTCAAACGCAGATCATTCTTCTAACTTGACACATATTCAAATTCGTAATCATCTTATTGAAACTTGGTACACTGCTCCATTCCCAGAACAATACAACGCCATGCCAACCTTGTACATATGTGAGAATTGTTTAGAATATACTGATTCTCAATTAGTACATAAAGGTCACGAAAGGAAGTGCCGTGTTAGAACACCACCCGGGTTAGAAGTATATCGTGAAGGTTTAAATTCCGTGTTTGAAGTGGATGGACTAAGACAACAGGCTTATTGTCGTAACTTGTGTCTTATTGCTAAATTATTCTTGAACTCCAAAACTTTGTTTTATGACGTTGATCCATTTCTTTTCTATGTATTGACAGAATACGATCCTATTGCCAAGAAACACCATTTTGTGGGGTATTTTTCTAAAGAAAAGGTCAATAATGATAATTATAATGTCAGCTGTATCTTGACTTTGCCCATTTATCAAAGAAAGGGGTATGGGAATTTGCTCATAGATTTTAGTTATCTTTTATCAAGAAGAGAGTATAAATGTGGTACACCCGAAAAACCTTTGTCTGATTTAGGTGCCGTTAGTTATCGAAATTATTGGAAGGTTAAAATTGCATACTTATTAAGACTTTTAGCAACATCTAAGAACAGACCACAATCTTTGACGACGATCCAGCTTTGCAAGTTGACTGGTATGATTGAAAATGATGTCATTGTTGGTTTGGAACAGTGTCGTTCCTTGTTGAGAGATTTCACGACTGGACAATACCTGATTCTTTATAATCGTCCTGTTATCGAAGACATCCTCAATAAGTGGGAGTCTAAGGGTTATACTATCTTGAATCCTGCTAGTTTGTTCTGGAAGCCTGTGTTACTTGGAGCAAGTTTAGGGATCAGACAGCCTATTTCTGCTGGAAAGGGCTTGGACCATGATTATATCTACGAAAATATCAAGGAACTTAACGAGTTTCTTGTGGGAAGTTACGATAAGTTTGAACAGTTTGAAGATGGATTTGATGGGATTGAGGATATCCGCGACTTGGTTGAAAGAGAGGAAGAGTTTGTTGATAGTGATGAGGAAGAGACGCGTGATTCAGAAAGTGTAAATATATCAATCTCAGAACATAGTACAACTCGAGAACTAGATAAAGGAAAACATTTCGAAACAACACAAGAGTTATCAAGTATTGAAAGGGGGGAAAGTTTCCCTCAAGATGTAATATTGATCGATATTCTTGAGAAAATCACTGATAATGTTGTCAATTCCCTAGCTGAGCAAGATATGAGAAAGAATAAATCATCACATGAATCTTCGTTGGCTGAAACTGTCGCTACAAATTTAATCGGTGCAAATGATAATGATCGATCTAGAGAATCCACACCTGAATCAAACTATGCAACACCAACAGAATACCGTTCTCCTGAACCAAATATTTCTCAAGAATTTTCAAACCTTACAATTCTTTCATTGAACGGTGTTGAAGATTCCACAGTCAACATCAATGACAATCTTAAGGGGAAAAATTTGTTTTCAAATAGTACTACCACGATTAAAGATACGGACGATATTGATCTTAGTATCCTTGAGAAGTTCAATTTCTCTAATTTAGAAATATGCTTTCCCGGAATGGATTTATCTCTCAGGAAACCT
Source organism: Waltiozyma sp. UFMG-CM-Y6624 (assembly GCA_018343995.1). Classification (NCBI taxonomy): domain Eukaryota; kingdom Fungi; phylum Ascomycota; class Saccharomycetes; order Phaffomycetales; family Wickerhamomycetaceae; genus Waltiozyma; species Waltiozyma sp. UFMG-CM-Y6624. The sequence goes on from JADIOT010002627.1 coordinate 60,089, forward strand.
CATAGTTCGAAGAAGACAAGAAAGAGAAGAATTATGGTTATTGAAGAGGACGAAGAGGATGAAAAGGCTCAGAATTCAGACAATTACTTGGAGAAACAATTTAAGCAATCAACTGAACAGATTGTGGATTATCCAAGTGAAACGACAAGAACACCAGAAGAACCCGTACAAAAGCGTCGAGGAAGAGGAAGACCACGAAAATATCCCATTTTCACTTCTACATCGACAACTCCGATTACCAAGGAGATAAACTTATCATCAGTAGAGAAAGATGAAGTACTTGTTGAATCATTAGTTGCTTCTTCAGACCCAACACCAACAACTTCATTAGCACTTCCAGAAATTGCCAAATTCTTTAAGGCCAAAACTACGTCAACTTCAACCATAAGTGCGACACCAAGAAGAATTAAAAGACAGACAATGAATCCATTGGTTTTAAAGTCGCGTCATCCAAAAAGAAAGGCGGCTCTGGTTTCTTTGATGGATCGTGTTGATTTAGAAAAATCGGAAACTATTCAGAGAAAAGATCAAATCATTGAAAAGGACAAGAACAATTCAGGAACGGTTATCTCAGATGATGAAGATGATATAATTTTGTTAGAAAGTAAAAACATCACTCAATCAATAAACCTGGACGATGATGATGAGTTTATTCTTCCTGAAGTTGACGATTACGAACAGAAGGATCATAGTAGCGATGATTTTGAGATTATTAATGATGAAGAGGAGGAAGAAAAAGATCTCGAAAAGGAGTTTTTATGAAATTTTTGGAGTCATATGGTTTGGATATATGTATATATACCTTTAAGAAGGAATAGTTATTATGATTTCTTGACATGTGACATAATATTTTATGTCTATAATCATAGTTACCCTATTAGGTAAGAGTCGGTAGGAACCACAACATAATGCAGAAGGGACACGTAAAGTTTCCGCATTCGGCTAATTAAATCTTAAAAAAGAAAGGGGGTCAGAGATACAAGCAAATTCGGTTCTTAAATATTTCTTTAAAAAACAGGTACCACATTAGGCAAGGGTATTTGATTAGATTTTATATTCGAGACTAATTTTTTTTTAAATTAGCTCACAATCTATCTACTGGATTTAAAAATCTCACTCAGTAAATATCTGTCTTTAATTCCATTTAATTGGTATAATTATGTTCAGAAATCGAAATCAAAGCATGAATTCTGTGGACTCTAATCAGGGTCTCCTACAGTCTTTCAATACCACCTCTTCATCTTCCAACCAATTCAACTATGTCGTGTCAGAAAAGGACAGTGGGTACCTTCAAACCTCTCTTGATGTCCTTGCTTCCAACAATAAAAAGAAAAAGCGTACTGTACATCAAAGAAAATTTCAAGAGTTTAACGAACTGAAGCAACAGCAGCAGCAGCAGCAATACAACAATACACCTATCTCTTCTTTACACCCAGACCCAACTTTATCCTTTACAGAGAGCGATATATTTTATCAACAACAACTACAACAACAGCAACAGATAATTCATCAGTATACTCAGCAGCAACAATACTGCGAGACCCCACAAAAACATCTCAGATCTCCCACAGTATCACCATTCGGTCTACATACACCAGCACTTACACCAAGACCAAGCAGTACAAACACCAAAATTAACTATCTTCAAGATCCTTTACGGTTAAGTCTTAACAATTCGACATCAGATAGTATATACAGATATAGTGGGGCTGATCGAGATGATTTGATAGAGAGATTGGTGACTGAGAACAATGGTCTTCATCAGCAATTGTCAGAGAATGAAGTGGAAATGTTGAGACTTTTTGATGAGAACCAAATGCTTAAACAGGGAAGAATGAATGGATCCACAGAAAGTATACAACGGGCCATTGAAAATATTCCCACAACGTTTGAACTTGAGAAATTAGCTGAAGAAGATGAGGAAGAAGAACTTGATAAGACAATAGAAGCTTTGAACTCCCCAATAATCAAACCAGCAGTAAATACCATCTCAATTTCAACACAAACTTCTCCCATTGCAACAATCATTGAACCTGTGAAACAAATAACCAATTTAACCTCTGATTTAACTACTGACCTATTAGAAACCATTCGACTATTAAAACTACAAAATTCTCAGTTGACGAAACAGAAATATCAAATTGAAGAAAAATTGGAAACATCAAAGAAATTGATCAAAAAAATTAGTGGTATGACAACAAGAAAAAACACAAGGACAAAAAATTTCGATACAGGGTTCAATATATGGGGTTCTCATGGTATACTTATTTCTGCTGAGTTCAATGATGAGGAAATTGTCTAAAATTTTTAAAAAAAAAAAAAAATTTATAAATTTTTTTTCTCTTTTTCTTTTTTTTTTAGGAGGACCCTCATATACATTTTTTTTTTTGACTCTAACTAAATTCACTTCTCTTCTTCAATTGATAGATAGTGTATAGTGGGTAAAATTGTTCTTTAGATTCAACCTCGACAGCAGATTCTTCAGAGATTTTCTTAATAGCAGCAGAGTATTCTTCATCAATAGACTTGCTTTCAATATCAATGACTTTGATTAAATCCTGCTCACTTTCCAAAGAGACAACAAGCTTATAGTTAGAAGCAGAGATATCTGTGACTGGGGATTCGAATTGGAGAACTTGATCGAATTCGAACTTACCTTCTTGAGTGATTTTCAAGACAATGACAGCACTGGCAGCTTCAATCAAAACAGCAATAGAATTGATTTGTGCCAATTCAACAATCTTGGCAACGCAATATTCTTTCAAGTTTCCTTCTTCGTTTTGAAACTTTGAAGGAGCCAAATGTAAATCATTGAGAAGAGGTTTGACCATCTCGCTCAGATCAAATCTATCCAACTCAACACCATTAAACCAGTTCCATAAAACGATAAAATCATCACCACCACCAGAAACCATTAAGGATGGGTCAAACTTAGGCATCAAGACTGAAGAGATAAAGGCCTCGTGACCAAATAAGAACTTGTCAATGATACAAGCTTTAGGATATTGAGAGATTCTAATGTGTTCATCTCTGTCTGTCGTGATAATAACGTCTTGACCTTGAGCATTCTTAGCTAAACAGACACCAGTAAGCATAGAAACATGTCCTAATAATGGATCTTCTTCACCTGA
>JADIOT010002628.1:0-77565 GCA_018343995.1 Waltiozyma sp. UFMG-CM-Y6624
ATTGTCTCTACCAAAAGAACATTTGTAGGGATATCCAAGCTCAAGCTCTTGAGATTTTGCTAATTCTTTTGGATAACTGATTTTCACCTCATTGGCATTGAATTTATGTTTTGAGTCATCTTTTTGTTGAATTTTAAACCTGTGCTGGTCCAAATAAATAACAATCAAAGCAACAATCAACTGAAAAGCCCAGACACCAAACAACACTAAGGAAATCCACAGTTCTAGTCCTAAACTTGTCATATATTTTTTGATTATTGTTTGGAATGTCTTCGACATCGTATCTTGCGTTGTTGAAATCATTTCTGCTACTTTATTCACTATTTCACCACCACTGTCTTGGGCTCGAATTTTGGAGCTGTACCTCTCTAAATCAGTGGAGCTTGAGCTGAATGAAGAATCGAACGCCTTCAATAGGCATCCGTCATTGACCCTTGGAAGTTCAACATGCGCTTTATCATGAGCCCAAGTTAAACCTTTCTCGATCTTCTCTAGTTTGTTTGTGATGACACAACCAACAATCGACTTAACAGGAGCATAAAGAATAGTGCCGTTGAATGCCTTAGCAATAACCTCATTCAAATCATCAACTACAGCAGTGATCGTAGTATTGACAGTCTCAGTAGCTGTTCTCACCCATCCCAGCATATCTTCATTGATTGCAGTTTCCTTCTGTGATAGGTATGTATTGGTTGAATTGGTCCAATTTGAGATTGAGGCATCAAAGTCAGCAACAAGTGCATCGCTTACTGGTCCAAATGGAAAATCGTGATTCTTGACGGCCCTTGAGAAACTGTAAAGAATGATGAACTGCAAAACAACGACTAAAATACCTAGTAATGCAAGCCCTATCAGAATAACAGCACGTTGAGATAAGATATAGGCGAATAGCCAACGGACACGCAGTCGAGTATGTGGCTTAGTTGATATAACCTTTGAGGAATTAATTCCGATCAATGTGGTGTATCTATTGAAAGTCTGATTAAATGCATCGATCTGGTCTGTCAATAACATATTGGTAGGGGTTTGTGGTTTTTTCTCTTGATTTGGGTCCGTTGTAAATTGCTGGGACATCTGCTGCTGCTGTTTCTCTGTGTGAGTTCTGGTGATATCATGTAGCTTATTTTCAAGGCTTTGTAACTTTCTCCATGCTCTGCACTCTTCCCATATAATCGGTATTACTATTAGAATAGAACCAACAAGCAGTGAACAGACAAAGATCTTGACCATGATTTTCATATCTTTGGCAACATCAATATAGAATTGGTTGATTTGATCACTATTGGCAGAGCATATAGTGATCTGCTTGAGTTCAGGAACAAATAAGTTATTGCCGTTGTTGGAGAATACAGTAGAATTGGAAATCTTGGCCTTAACTAGTTCAAATGGTTCTTTGATCAAATTCTCAGTTTTGTCCTGGACTGTAACAAAATCTGGGACATTCTCTTTCAAACTCTTTAATTTGGTATTTATACTTGCTGGGATGGAGAGCTTTTTCAATGAACTGACAGTCAAGTTAAACTTATGAAGACTTTCTTTCGAATTGGATGAGCTGCTTCCTCCTGTGAAGAAATCCTTGACCTTCTCTCCAGCACCAATAAGCTTATTTAACACACTAGACACATCTTCCAACCCATCTTCGATATCATCCGTTATAGTCCCAAGTGTCTTGTTCACATATTGGATTACAGTTTCTGTACCATTGACAGCAACATCAACCGCACCATCAACAGTAGATACCAAAACACAAGCGTATGTACCAACGACCATATTAATGGCAAATATAATCATATTTTCTGACGCTGTAAGGACCATCTTCAATGTCTCTAATGTCTTTTCATTAATCTCTTGAACAGACTTTTCAATCATATAGTTGGCTGATTTGGAGAGATAGTGCGGCAGTGAAAGGGCATTGGATGCATATGAGTCTATTGTTGGGCACGAACTGAGTGTGTATTCTCTGGCTAAATTGATTGATTCCTGTAGAGAAATTTGAAACATAATCAGTTTGATAGCTGCCAGTATCAGAGCAATGGTGTACTTGTTGAGCCATGCCTGTGAAATTCTATCGCCCAGCGTGAGATATGGTGTATTGATCATAGCAGCTAGTATTGATATTTGGAAGTATAGTAGATTGCTAATGAAATCTCTTGGAAATGAGACTGTCTGGCTGAATTTTACTGCAAATATTAGGGAACTGAATTAAAGATATACCTTAAGCCAATTTATTTCAGAGATCAGACGATGAGTTTATTGTTTTAATTGCGTAACATCTATGTGTCATGTGTGTTTCATATTTAGGCGCATGTTTTGACTGTCTGTCTTCGACGTTTCCAAGCATCAAAATTGGAAGTGAAAAAAAACTCATTAAGATCATCTTGTTTAAAAGAGGTGCCTATTAATAATATTTGTGATCTAGTAATGACTAGTTATCCTAAGAGGATTGAATTAACTATGTAAATCTGAATGTCCAGCTTCATTCCACCTCCAAAATAGCCGGTACGGGACACATGAGGAATTTCCCCTTAAAACAAAAAACCATAAAAAGATCAATATAATATACACATTAATAAAATATAAACCACTCGTCTGTCCTATTATGCCTGTTACTTCTTAGAACCAGGTTTCTTCCAGAAGTACTGTTTATGAGTCTTTCTACAACTTCTCAACCCAACTCTGGCTCCCTTCAAAGAACTGATCAAAGTCTTTCTCTCCATGTCGTCATCCTTTTCAACATCGTAGTAATACTCCTCTTCTAACTGTTTACCAGCAGCATCCTTACCTGTTCTATATATAACGCCGATACATTGGATTGAATGGAGCACAGCACGAAGCTGATTACGCGAAAGTTCTGAAGTTGAGTGAGAGATGGACTGCAATTGGTTCAATGGAGTCTGTAATAATCTTGAGAATGAGAGGTGATTAATTATAACGTTCTTTATACCTTCTAAGTCTTCCACATCAGCCAAAATTTCTTCGACCTTAGAGTGGTCGAATTTCTTTGGCTTTGGTGCAACTGGCTTGATAACTGCTTCTTCCATCTTCATTGGCTTCTTTTTCATCGGGGAGTTACCTGGTGATATCTTACGACGACGTTCTTCGGATCTGATCTCAGAATTCAATGCACTTTCAAGGACTGGTTGTAATGGCTTCTTCTGTGGTTGTTCTATCTTTGAGATTGGTTCTATCAACTCTGTAATCTCCCCTTTCATTGTCTTCACTGGTTCATCAGTTTTGAAGCTGATGATTCTGTTAATCAATTTTGACTTGTGAAAGGATTCATTTGACTTGGATCTCTGTATGGAATGGTTATTTTCTTGTCTTATAAAGCTTGGTTCCAACGATTTGCATCTTTCCAACTCATTGACGTGTTCCTTAACCGGAGCTTTACTTTTAACTAATTCTAATGATGGAGTTGAAGCAGTTGAAATACTGGCTTCTCCACTTAATTCAATTTTCTTTGATGGAGTTGAATTGGGGATGTTTTGAGCTCTGACTATTTGGGGAGATATTGACGTTAATCTAGATTTATTCAGGATAGGCATTTCATCTTCGGTCTCAGATTCGTCAACAAGCGCATCATTATTGCTGATGAAGTTGAGGATCTTGATTTGATATCCCTTGATGTCCAAAGACAAGTCATCACTGTATGGTATGATCAACTGCTCACCCTTGAACATGGAAATTTCATTGAATCTCTCATCTTCCTTTGGAGAGTATTCCAACTTGTTAAAGAAATATTTGTTTTTCTCCAATTCTTTGATAAAACCAAATGCAGTTTCTTTAAACTTGATAGTAACACCATTAAAACCTGTACATAGCAAGGCCAATTCGTTGGTCTTCAAATCGTACTTAAGACTTAAATGGTTTCTAGATGCAAATTTACTTTTGATAAAATAATCACATTGTGTAGATCTACCTAGAGAAATCCTCTCCGAAGATGTAAGCTTCACAATTAAGGGTAAATTGGCTGTAGATGGATGGAAATCTGTTCTCTCCTTGATGATAATCTCTTCGCGTTGTTGTTGGTGTTGTTGCTGGTTCTTGTTTTGGTGTTCCCTGATTGGAGAGGATGATCTAACACCAAGAGAAGAAGAGGGATTTGGTGTTGGATAGCTGTCATTAATAGGCTTGATTAAAATAGGTGAGTTGATGACAAACTTCTTTGACAATTGGGAGACCTTGGGTTTAATTGGAACAGAGATAAATGGATCGTCATCATCCATCTCATGGAGATCCAATAAGGGAGAAGAAGGGGGGAATTGAGAAGTAATTTTCATTTTTTTAGGAACCTTAGCTGCTCTGGTACTTTAGTTGACGATATATTTATTTGTCTGTATCAAAACTCTATTGACCATGATAGTTAAACAAGTGACAGAAACATATCTACGCGCTTGAACACTACAAGATTTCAGGGAACTTCTTCCTCCAAGGGCTCGTGAGTTTTTTCCTTTTAGTGTTTATCTTTTATGCATGACGCGTCTATAAATTATGTATCAAATTTCAAGAGGACCATCGCGTCGCGTCAGTTGCCCTATAACTTTATTTTGTCACCTGACTTCAGACTAGAATATTTAGGGCAATTGGTATATACACCCAGACATCAAAAAAATATGCCCGTCGCTTGAAATTTTTTTGAAGAAAAAAGACGCAAACCATTTTATGGAAATTCCAAATGTAGCTTTGGTAATAAGCCAAGACGACTTCGCGCAGTCGCGATAATTGCTTTTTCGGGGCTCACTACTGCCAGTTTTTTTCAGTGCGAAATTGGAGGGACAAGCGGTCGGAAAATATCAAAACTTCAGAACACAATCCTGGCTATACCCCCATAGGTACGTGAGTAATCCGCTATTTCAAGGAATTGTATCAACAAAGTATAGTTAAACATGGGTAGTAAGTAGAAATCAACAACTACTTCGTCGCTTGTTGGATCACATCAATGTCTGGACTTTGTCACCCACACAAGCAAATACACCCAGGATTCCCACTTCTAACTTTCAATTTTCACTTGTATCAGCACACAAAATTTTCAATTATAGATGTCAGATGTAGAGTACGATCATCAACTAAGAATTATTCTTTATTTTAGACTAAACGATTGCTAAGGGTATAAATCATTTATATGAATAGTCATTATATTACTATCACCGTATCTGTTGAAATTTCAGATATGGGTGGGATATCTCATAAATATCTAGTATTATCACACAAGACTCTAAATTTATTATCATGTTATTTTCTGAGAATCATTTCACCGAACCCCATTTAAAAAGTCCAATCTACATCTTCCTGAGCACAGTGTTTCCAATATAGTGGTGAGTGTTCCAGATAAAGAAGGCCAACCATCGCGTCCAAATTTGTAAAAGTGTCAGCATACTAACAATACTTTTTCAAACAGAAGGTACTCCATCTTTCGGTAAACGTCACAACAAGTCCCACACTTTATGTAACAGATGTGGTCGTCGTTCTTTCCACATTCAAAAGAAGACTTGTGCTGCCTGTGGTTACCCAGCTGCCAAGACTAGATCCCATAACTGGGCTTTAAAGTCTAAGAGAAGAACTACCACCGGTACTGGTCGTCAACAATACTTAAAGACCTTACCAAGAAGAGCCAAGAACAACTTCCAATCTGGTGTTGCTAAGCCAAAGTCCGCTTAAATCTGTTAGTGGGTTAAGTTTTAATATCATTTAATATAAGGAAATTTGTTTATGGTTTGCTATTTGTAAATTAATGTCATTGTCTTGAAATCTATTACTCATAAGTTTCAGTATGTTTAATTTTCAAAAACGAATGTATATTGTAGTAGGCATTGTATAGTTTGGATCTGTCAATTAAATTCTGAGAAAATGACTTTCTTCCATACTAAGATCGCTCATTCTCATAGTTGTGTAGAACATATCAGCTTCGTCTGGGGTAGCCAATTCATTCAAGAAACTTCTTGCCAATTCAAAAGTCTCTAAATCATAAGCAAACTCCAACCCATTTGGAGTATTAGATACAGCGTTGACTATAGGTTTGACCACTTTAGAATTGGTTAGATTCAACATCGGTAATCCAACTACGTTTGGTAATTTGGTGGAGAAATATCTGGAAAGCTGCGGTGCTTGTTGTTGGTACTCAAGTAAGAAATTGACGCTTGGTTCGCATGTGTCTCGTCTTGAAGGGAATGCTATTCTTGACAAGATGATAAAGAGCTCGAATGAGAGATCTGATGAGAAATTGAATTCAGATGTTTCAATGGATTCAGAAGGTGTCAATCGATAAAGTTCTTTAATTAGATGGATGAGGCTCAAGCAATAGGAGAGTACTTCTGTTAATTTGGAGTTTAAATGGTCAGGTTTTCGGGGATTGAGGAAGTTGAACTGTTGGATCTTAGACATGCACATGATAAGACTTTTGAAAATAGTTGGCTCTTTAACTAGAAACTTCAATGTGTCCGAGTGTTCGTTCTGGTAATCAAATAGCACCAATTTCTCCACAAACTGAAGAATCTGAACACTTAAAGCAGCATGATGAAGCCGGTGGTTGTGTGAAACATGCTGTTCTTTGTGATTTTTCGAATATATTGGGTTCAACTGGTAGGGTAGATTGATCTTCTGAGGGACAATATCTTTGATAAGATCAGCGTCTAAATTATTCCCAATGGAACGATTAAGGCCATACACCAACCAGTCCTTGCGGTGTTCAAAGTCTTCAGTGGCCATGATGACAAATGTCTTCAGCAAGTCAAAAGATACCAATGGGAATCCACTATTCTGGTCAGACTCCCACAGGTTTAAACTAGCGTTCAATAAATTGATTACTGATAGCATTAAGTTCACAGAAGAATGCTTTGGACAGGCAAAAATCAATCTAAAGAGAGTCAAAAGTCTTTTTTGCATCTCAACAAGAAAGTCTTTCACCATTAACTTGGTCTTCCCGTTAGATTGAGTACTGTTAACGACTAGTATCTCAATCAAATCCAAAGCGTAAATCATGATAAGCGACTCCAAGAATTCATAATGTATAGACTTTAATTTTAATTTAACACTTCTAGCATAGAACTCATTGGTGACCTCAGCTGGTCTCAAGAGGTAGTCAAACTTTTCCACAAGCATCAATGAGAATTTGATCAGCGTGAAGACAAGAGATATATTCGTTATGGCTTTTGGCCTGTAAGTTAAGGAAAAATGGATAATTGCTAAAAGGTAAGGTATAGCCAACAGTTGATGTCTATTATGTTTTAAATCAGTTCTCTGCTCTGTGAAGTCTTTGATGACCTGGACGTCTCTGAGGAGGAACTTTACGATTTCAATGATGATCCGTATCAAGGTGGAAATCAATTCATCTAATTTTAATATCTTCTTGTATCTGGAAAGATGGTTGGTGAGAGATGATTTCAGAGACTCTGTTGGTGCACAGGTGAAATTATCAAATCTGAACTCCTCTGAGGAAATACTGATCTTATCAAGGAGTGTCATCACAGGCACGTCTAATCCTGGTATACAGCAACTGGATATATGGTCTATGAATATCGTATTATCCTCGATACTCTTTGGAACAGCAAAACGAGTTTGAAATCTTGGTGTTGGTTGATTTGATTTCGGAGCTAGTGGGGGTGGCTTCATGATGGGCTGTGTGACCTTTTGAGACTGTTGTTGCCGTTGGTATGGTTGCTGAGCCTGTGGTGCTGATGGTACACTCTTTGATAGTGGGGGTGTTTTTTTGCTGAAATCTACTGTTTCAACCTCTTTTTCTTTCTCCTCATCTACGCGACGTCTCTTGTTCTTCATCCTATAATCTCGGATCTCTGCGGCTTGAAATTTTTGTTCGTCTTCTAGCTTTCTAACAGTATCTTGCAACTTCTTAATTAAAATATTCTGTTCAATCGACTTAAGATCAAACTCTTTGCGAAGTTTTATTGAAGCCTGCAATTTTTCCCTTTCTAATTGCTCATTCTTAGCTTTCAGTAGTGCAACCTGGCCTGATGCTTGGAAGGCGATATCATTTTGTGTTGAAAGCGGTGTGATTTGAGTCTTATGCGGCTCTAGAGGCACAGGAGCATGGGAAAGTGGCAACGGTAGTACCACTGCACTATTCAATGGAGTTCTGGAATTAATTTGTGATTGTACTTGTATTTGTTGTTGTATTGTTAGTCCCTGATGTTGCGTCTGACGAAACTGTGTTTGTTGAAGTTGTTGACGGATGTGGGTTTGGGTCTGAAGTAATACTTCAGCAGACTTCGGTGGTCTTCTTGTGAGCTCTAGAAAATCCTCATCGTCGTCGCTAAATGGATCATCTTCGTCTGCTTTTGACATTTTGTCTTTCTCTCTATCTCTCTCTATCTCTATCTCTCTAAGAGTTATAATCCTACTGTGGAATCCATCTCCTTTCTAATCAAGATAACGCGTGCTCCTTGGACCTTATTTCTACGTGTTTGTTGATATTTTTAAGTGTTCGCGAAAACGCCGCGACTATGCAGTAGATCTGCTTGAATAATCTGAAAATTTTCGAGTGTAGTGATGGGCCTAGCAACGATGATGAATACTTCAACTTGATGGTCTTTTGCATCGACATTCGCCATAATTTATTTGCATATCACATCCCCCAATGAGCACAAAAAAGCAAGAAACAAAGGTTCTTCCTAAATCACTTGTACCAGAAACTCCAGCCTCTCTCACTTCGAGAGATAAGAACACGAAGAGATTGATTGTTGTTCTTGCAGCCGCCTGTTTGGAAACACACAAGATCAGTTCAGGTCACAATGCCCATCAAGACAAATATGCCCTTTTGAATTGTGATGATCACCAAGGTGTTTTAAGGAAGATGGGTAGAGATATTAGTGAGGCCAGACCAGATATCACACATCAATGTCTTTTAACATTATTGGATTCTCCAATCAACAAGGCTGGTAAGCTACAGGTTTACATCCAGACTGCTAAGGGTGTCTTAATCGAGATCAATCCATCTGTAAGAATTCCAAGAACATTCAAGAGATTTTCAGGTTTAATGGTTCAATTATTGCACTCTCTTTCCATTAGATCTGTCAACAGTGAAGAAAAACTATTAAAAGTCATCAAAAACCCAATCACAGACCACTTACCAACCAAATGTAGAAAAATCACATTGTCCTTCGATGCCAAGTTGACCAGAGTACAAGACTATGTTGAAAAATTGGAAGAAGACGAAAGTATCTGTGTGTTTGTTGGTGCCATGGCTAGAGGTAAGGACAACTTTGCTGATGAGTATGTTGATGAAAAGATCGGTTTGAGTGACTACCCATTAAGTGCTTCTGTTGCTTGCTCCAAGTTCTGCCATGGTTGTGAGGATGCTTGGGGTATTTACTAAACGTATTGTAAGGGCATTATCGATAGAATTTGTAAAAAAAAAAAAAAAGAAAAAAAAAGTATTATATATGGTATGATCGAATCTCTATGTAGGCTCGGTTTATACCGAGCAAAGAAAATCCAGCTTATGTCAGCACAGTAGGACAATAAGACCGTTATCACTGGAGATTATTTCCGTATCCCAAAGTTCCAATCGATATCATAAAAACTATCAATCGAATTCAGTGCTAATGCTTCAAAGAATAATTCTCACTGAATCCTGATCAATCATGAAAGACAGGGTTCAGGGTTTGACCGTATAATTCAAGAGTTAGGAAAATAATTGCCTTGGTAATCATGTCAAGTTTTCAAAGTTGTAATCTGCTCCAAAGCGTTTGGATTGGTTAGCATCTGATGAGGATTTAAAACAATTGATTTGAGTGATACAATTGTAACCTAAAACATAATCTTTCTTTTAGAACGTTTTATGCCCTTGTTAAGTTGTAGCATGATTACTGCCTGTTCCAGTATAAGGCCAATGACATCTCGGGAGTTACGATCATTTACAGCCAGAATAATTCAGATCCTACAAAATCCGGGGTACCTAAAAAGAAAGGCCCAACCTATAACCCCGGAGTTACGCAACCCTTAATCTTTCATCTATCTTAACACAAACCCAAAGTTACTAGCCCTCAAATCCCCACGCTTTAATGAAATGATGTGGTATTGTTTATTTTATAAAAGGCTGTAAAATCCTTTAAAGAATACTTGTGTCAAAAATAACAGTTTTTTTTAAAACTCGAATACATCTTAAGAATTTCTACAAAAAAAATACCTTGTCTCAACAACCATACCAAACAACCAATAAGTCAATCAACAATGTGTAAAAAAGCAGTCTGTGAAACCTGTAGTAAGTACCATCTGACACGCTTGATTCTACAATATGTCCCCATCTCAATAAATGACCTATGTTTATACTAACAGAGCTTCAATACTAGGAAAAACTGGCTGGGTAGGCTGTGGTAAGCATGTTGATGAGGTTATGGCATCAGTTCACCCAGATTCATTATGTACATGTGAACACTTGATTGTTAATGAAGACACTAATATCCGTCAGCCACCAAGAGCTGGAACTGGTCGTTTATCCAAGGTTACTCAGAGACCAACCGATTTAAGTTTGAAGTTATTTGCTGAAAATAAAGAAAAGGCTGCTCTGTGAATTTTAAAATTTGTTTCAGCTTGATATTTCTATCTCTATTCTAACAATACTTCTTAAGAGCGATGACTATCTGATAAATATCATTCTGTAACCTGTTGAAAGGTTGAATGTTGCGCTCCACAGTATATATTATAATTTAAGGTTTTATATATTTAACAAATTTGACCAAGTGGCCAAATATCAAATTTTGGTAATTTTCGATGATCCAGGTAAATTAAGAATAAGATCAAATCTATGCTATATATATATATATATATATATATTGATCTAATATTTAGTTTTGATAAGATAGATATATTTGATTAACAATATCAATTTATATATATATATATGTTTAAATTATATTCAATTTAAAAATAGCTATATATATATATATATATTATTTTTTAAATTTTATTTAAGACTTTTATAAATAATTACTATAAAAATTAAAAAATTAAAATAATTTCAAAAAAAAAAAAAATTATTAATATATATATTATAAATTATATTAAATTATATATATATATATATATTATTAAAACTTAAACACAGACCCCTTAATATAAATTTATTTAGATGGTCATTTGTCCTGAAAATTTAAAGGTCATTTGAGCCCTCATTATTCTAAGCCAGGTTGACAGGTATCTAGAAGTATATTTTGCTGATAACATTTAGATTCACACCTAGTTCATAAGATATGGAGACTGATACCAAACGTGTAAGACACAGAGAATGCATTTATAACAGATATATATATATATATAATTTATAAAAATAAATATCAATAAATTTTTTTCAGCCCCAGCAGCTAGATGTCTTCTGTATGTGCTCTAACCTGTGAAATTATTCCAGTTCATGTATATCGACTTATATATAGTATAGATCATCGAGCATTAAATATTAATTTCGATGATTAAGAAAGATCGAGATTTACATGGTTATAACTACCCAACAGTTAAAATATATTATGAAAATTAAAAGTGGATATATATCTAGTATTTACATAATAACTAGCTGTTCCTACATCAATAGTACCTTTCACTAGTTCTCTAGGAAAAATCAAATATAATTATTCATTACTGTATGTAGGTGTGTGTATCAATATTTTATCGAAACACATATAAATCATTGGTATGCCCTAGATGCTTCTTGAATCAATCAAACAACCGAACCTGTGATTCCAAACTTGTCACTGAAATTCCTTAATTCCCTATTAACAATATCATTAAACTCCTTATAATTGTCCAAGTACAGATGATGCCCCGAATCACTAACAGTCTTAAACTCCGACTCCAAACCTTTTGCCCTCAAGATATCGACAGCCTCAAGCCCACCTTCCATAGGCATCCAATCTTCATCACCATATATCCAAACAGTGTCACACTTGAGGTTGGAAATATGTGTATGTAAGATGGGACTCTTTGGAACAGCACCAGGTGATAAGATAGAACTCATGAAGTATTCCCCTGAACCCTTAGCATTGAAGACTCTATAAGCATACGCATGCAATAAGTCTTGTTCTCTTTCTGTCAGCTTGGCAAAGCGACGATTGGTCCAACCTGAAGTTACCAAAGATCCCCATGGTCCCGCATTTCTAATAAGACAAAATGGAGAGATATTAGCTTCCCACAAAGGATGTAACCACCAAGGTGAAACAGGCTCAGGCGTTGGCTTGACTATACCTGCAGGTGAGACAAACATTAGCTTCTTCACAGAATCAGGGTAATTTTCAGCATATTTAGCCCCAGCAATAGCTCCCATAGAATGGGCACATAAGAACATGCTCTTGATTCTTCTTTCTTTTCTCCAGGATTCCAAGGAGTCAACAAACCACGATTCAAAATCAGCAGCGTGAGTAAAATCTGGACGAGTGGAAAGACCATACCCAATAGAATCCAAAGAATGTAGACACCACTGATTAGTATTTGAGGTGATGCCTTCAAAATTCTTCAAATAGAATCCCAAACCAGCACCATACCCATGAATCATAACGAAATGGTTGAGTTCTTCGTATGGAACATCTTTAGGCTTGATCATTAGTTCATTGATGATCTTACCTTCACCGATATCTGTCTTTACCACTTTGTATTCCTTAGAAGATGGCAGTGAATCTGCTAGAAGTGAAAGAAGTTCCTTTTGTGCTTTTTCTAGATCATGTCTTGTTTGGTAATCTTTGAATGATTGAGTGGTTGAGTATGGGAAGAGCTTGGTTGTAAGGATTTTTCTTAGGGGTAACGCGGTTGGTGCAGTAGAACGTTTATATTGATACTTAGTTTGTCCATATGAATTTGAACCTGAATGTGACTTATTATGGTGATGAGATACTGTATTTTGGTCAGCACTATTGTGATTCAAACTTGGGAGAACACTGGATCCCGATGAGTAGGACGCAGAGTTCTGAAACAGAGTCGAGAGTCTCTCTGTAAACAGAGACATCAACCTTAAATTGTTATTGGAAGACATTAGATTTCCAGTTTGCAAAGAGATGAATAGAAGAGTTTAAAAATAGCAGATTTTGTTTTGGACTTAAGTGATGAGGGTCTACCCTTGAGTTTCTTTATAGTGGTGTACAACAGTTATATTCTTGATTAGTAGAAATACACCCCGTGAAGATGGCTTTAAGGCATAATCTTGTGAATGAAAAACCTCAAGGAGCTATTGATGTAGATATATAGCAAAATAGTGTCTGCCGTACAGAGAGCTGAAAATGATGATCTGGAGGCTAGACTATGAAAGATCAAGAGGTGTAGATTTCCCCTTTCATTTGTTGACATATGTCTTTAAAAAGGAATTCTGGCTCAAATTTAAAAACTGTAAATTCAGTAGCAGGATTGGGGGCAGGATGTGTGGCTGAATCCAGTTTTTGTTGGGAGTTGGGAGCTTTCTAAACACGAAGATTTGTTGGTGCATCAAATTGCATGTCCCGTTGTAATGGATTTTTTTTTGGTAACTCCAGGTGTTCTGAAAGATCTATCAGCTGAAGTCCAAAAAAACGTCTCTTGCATTATAAGCAGCTAACAATTAATTTAAAGACCAGGTAAGGTTATACATCCACATTTGGGAAAGGCGCTGCACTTTTAATTTGTCTTAAAATTATATAAAAATCATATAACAGCACTCAACCCAACAGTATTAAAGATAACTAGATAATGTCGTGGGTCAAATCTATTGATTTAGACGCAAGAACAAATCGCTTTAGCGACTGACATCCAGGCCAATTATAACGATAATAGTAATTCCACCCTTTTGAGAGAATGATGGATTATTCATTTTACATTAATTTCAGATGTTACTTAAAAATTACAGAGAGATAGATCTAGTTCCCAAGTTACATTGCCATGAAACTTCCCTTATTAAATTATATCTCCCAAATTATAGTATATACAAGATTCTCCGAAACCAGTGTTTCCAAATCAATTGAAGCCTAAAATTGATACGTTATCTACTTTCTTTGTATTGGGAAAGGCAACTGTTTCCCACCCTTCTCCTCCATCTCTCTTAAAAATCTCTCTTTCTTCAAGTCAACAACATACTTTTCTTTGAAGTAACTAACCCAAGACTTAGCACAGTCCTTATCAAAGGCATCAGATTGTTTTTGACATTTGGATAGTTGTTCCTTGTATTTGTTTGTGTCCAATGGGTTGTCAATTTTGTTGATCTCCAAACAATCAAGATATTTATCACGACTTTCCCAACATAGTTCTCTCTTAGAACGGTTTGGTGCCACTGTTGTTTGAGCTTCAGATGATGAAGAACCGAAAAGCCCCATTTTTAGTGTAAACAATCAGATTGTGGAAGTGTTGTTGACATTTTTAATAGTTTTTTTGCCTTCCACATTATTTAACGGCTAGTGCCCAGCCACCTTTTTTCTTCAAATTTGCAGTTAGCAGGGGCTTTGATCATATATTCATATATTTTCGCACTTGGTGGCACGTGACTAAAACAAGCAAGTATCACACTGGCTGTTGTAGCACCAAACATGGAGCGATATACTACTGGAGAACTACTTGTGATGCGCAGTATATTAGGACCAGGATGCAGAAAATAGGGAATATAGTATAAGTTTAAAAAAAGAAAAACATAAAATGATTCACAGAATTGAAATATAAGAATAAAAGAACGATTTTACATGTTCTTTAGATGATTCATTTCGTATTGGTTGATAACAGAGCTACCACTGGTATTGACACTCTCATCTTCTTCGTCTCTGACAATTTGATCCAAAGCAAAGTACTTGTGACCTCTAACAAACCAATAGACAAGAGCATAAGCAACGAATGCAAATGTCACCACTGAAGAGTAATTCATGTCTTGTGCAGTGACTGGCATGGTTGCTGGGAAGGAGAAGAAAACAAGAGCAAACACAGTCCAACCTAAGACAATATAGTTAGAGACTAAACCAACTCTACCCAACCAGAATGGACCATGTTTAAGCTTATTTCTACCGAATTTTAACAAGCATACAATTGGAATGGCGTAAGAGAGTAACAAGAAGGTGATACATCCAATGACAAGCGCATTGTAGGCAGCAGTAGATCCCATGTAGATGCAACCAACAACAGCACACCAGAAACAAGACATCAAGTGGGCGTTTACTGGTAAACCAGTTTTGGCGTTGACCTTCTTCCAGTATCTTGAACCAGGAATACCATTATCTCTAGAGAAAGACCAACATAAACGAGCCTGCCAAGTTTGAGATGAGACATTACAACCAAAGGCAGTGAGAACAACTAAAGCTTCCAAAAATAAGGCACCATGTTTGTTTTGGAGGGCTTGATAGTAGATATCTAATATTGGAACACCAGTGTTTGAGTTTAAGATATCATCCAAGTTTCTGACCGAGAAAAACATGGCAATGGCATAAATAAAAGAAGTAACGAAACCAATAGCAACTGTAGATAAGATGGCAATTGGAATTTTTCTCTCTGGTTGTTTGATTTCTTCACACATATGTGTGGCACAATCCAAACAAGAGAAGGACCAAGCTGGGTTGATCAACCCAACAATAAAGGCAATACCTGAAGAAGACCAGCCAGTGGCGTTGTTGAAGTCTTTGAAGACGAAAGATGGTTCGTTGTAGTGGCCGTGGGAACAAGCCAAGACAGTGATGGTGATAGTAACAAATGAAACAATAGAGGTCCATAAAGCAGCTTGAGAAATCATTGGCAATGGTTTTTCATAGATATTGAACAAAGTTAAAAATAAATTGATGATTTCAAAGGCAACGAAGACTTCCCATGTCTTTGGGCCTTCTGCTCTACCAGTGCTCAAGACGTACATACCAACAATAGCAGAGGCAATAGAGATCGTGACAGAAGCAGAGGTAAAGATGGAACCGAACCAAGCCATAGAACCACACATGTAAGCCCAGAATCTTCTGTACTTCTTTGGAGCCAACTGGAAAGTCCAGTAGTATTGACCACCAGAATCTTCTGGGAAGGCAGATGTTAATTCAGATAATGAGATACCAATGTTAACAGCAATGACGGCAATAATCATGATACCGTAGACGATAAGCATTGGCCCCCCAGACGAGATACCAGTAACCAAGGAGGCAGATATACCGAACCAAGAATTGGTCAACCCGAAACCAACTCCCAACAAGGATAAAATATTGAAATTTTTACGAAGATCATGATGAAGTTCCCCATCTTCTTTTAATAAGTCACCCACTGTGGTTTCTTCCACTGTACCGATCTGAGCTGAGCTGGATTCATGAGAGTATGAAACTTGTAGGGAATCAATGTGTTTCTTCTCTAGGGATATCCTGGAAGACATATTGTAATATTGTGAAGATAGTGTGAATGAGTCTGCCTGTTAGAATAAGAAATGAAACTCCATTACCAAAATCAGTGTTCAAGGGAACAATGAATCATATTTATATGAAAGTTGAACTTATCTTCGGTTCTTCGAGATGAAGTATTGTGTTCATGCACTGTTCAGAGATCGTAGATAAGTAAATTTGAGATTGACCTTGATATATTAGTGAGAGACTACATGCGCCATGCTCCTTGTACCTCCAAGCTGATCAGCTCTCTGACTGACCGTTGTATACAGCAATTTAATCTGCAGCCATGGTAGACCTGACACAACTTCCTGAAATTAATAAAATGTCTAGAAGTGGGATTGGATATTCTACCAAGATGGAAAATTACATAAACGAATATGCGTTGACGTTCATACGTCCGTGACTACGTGGGCAAAGCCATGCATGTCCTGCGGGTCTATCTTATCTGCGCAAAAGATATCCAAACAGATCTTGAACTGGAAATTTTTGCTAGAACTATACTCTATGTTCTAAAGATCTTGGAACTTCGTACTTAGTATAGCAAAAAAAAAATAAAAAAAATTGGAACTAATAGCTATATATTGGCAAGTTGAATTCAACTATATCATTATACAACCGGCAGCACTTTATGCCTAGGGAATTACAGACCACACAGAATCATGAATCAGAATTTGAAGAACAAACGACATGTAAGTTTGTGTCAGAAACACTAAAACTGGGTATAAAAATCAAACAGGGTAATTCTAAATACTGACTCTAACGGCGTATTCAGAATACATACTAATTTACCAAGTTTTTCAAAGATAATATGAATTTTATTGAATAAGTATTATTTAACTTTTGTTATCGGGCGCTAAAGCAGTAATATTCCGTTTTCTGGTACATTTCTTCACAAAGGGCAAATATTGAGACTTTGGCCAAATACATTACTTTTGCGCCTCATTTTTGAATAACTTATTTAACTTATCCCTTAAATATTTATAATTTGCATTCTGTCGTTGAACGTAAAATTCAATAATTTTGACACATTTTTTTATTTCCAGACACTTGTTTGTAACCTATAATTCAGCTATTATGTCTAGAGTTGCTGCAGATTCTAGATTCAGGGTAATGAATTTGAAATTCCGAGGGAATTTCGGTGTTTTTTTCAGAGGAAATAGAGATAAACAACAGGACATCATTTCTCCAGGTTGCCAGCTGTTCATGACAGTTTTTTTTTGTTTTATCAATTTTTTATAATATGAATATCCCAAACAGGTTATAAACTACATTTGGATCAATATCTAAATGTCAACTTGAGTACTTAATAGAGAGATAAGAAGAAGGGCTAAATATCCCTGATATTAAATACTACAACCATCACTGATCAGACCGAAAATTCGAAACTCTGAAAAAACCAAAAAAAAACCCCTCCTGATAGAGATGATGATTACATAACTATTAGTCTTGATGATATTAGGATGATGTTAGGAAATACAGATAGATCCCTCTTTAATGATAGCTGATAAAATGAACACAAATTTGAGAAGTGCATGCTTTTGCTATAAGCTTTCGATAATAGTCTACTTACTGAACTAGTTATGGAAAACTTGCAAGATTTATAGTTATTTCACTTTACAAAAATATCTTTCAATAATCAACTACATGTGATCCAAACTTTTCAACCAGAAACTTACAAATATCCCAAAATTCACTCCAATATTAAGATGCAAGTTCTAGTGCAATTGAATCACAACAATAAAATTGCGAAGGACCTTCAGTAAATATCTATCTAAAAATATACGGTTCACTGAATCCCCCAGTGAGATTTATATCTCTTATAATTTATAAAAACAAGATTAAGAACCACTAACATACGTGATAGTAAAATTAAGAAACTTCCAAAAAATTCCGAAACAGCCCAGTAACGAAATAAACGTTGTATTAGTGTGACCCAAAATACTTACAAATAAACAATAGAGAGAGAGAGAAAACAGAAACGAAGAGAACTTAAGAAAATGTTGACGTTAAGTCTTACGGCATGAGAAGAGAAATTTTCGAACTATCGAATAACACTGTAAAATGCGATCCTGAAAGGTTTTGTGAAAATGAGTAGAAACAAAAAGTCAATGATCGAACAATTTATGTGGCTGACACTTGCAAAAATAACGCGTATTGGTTCATATTTCGTGATAATGCCAATTAATTGTTTAACAACCACCGGTCTGTAATCAAAGAATAGTCAGTAATACTGGAACGTGATACAATATGGGAATTAAAAAAGTATTACATACTTGAGCTTGATGAACTTCAATAAGGTCGTTATCCTCCAAATCCAAATCGTTTGGAGATTGGTCTGGTGAGACTCTAGCACCATCAGATAAGAATCTTAAAGAATCTAAAGTCTTCCCTTGTCTCTTAGCAAAGGCTTCCATTAATTTCCTTAGAGGAGTGTTTCTCTTAATCTTGAAGAAAATTTCACTGGAACCATCACTGACTTTGATGCTAACGTGGGTTTCGGACTTGACGTCTTCTGTGCCAACGTTTGGCTTTTTATCTTGTGCTTCTTCAGACATTGCGCAGGTATATGTTGATATTATTCAAGATGAGATTTAAGGAAGTAAATGTAGAGGCATAGACGTGTGGCAACAGTAGATTAACTTTAATTTTTTTGGTCCCTATCGTATGTCTTCTTGTTGTTGAACATTTCGCGACGATTTTCAAACTTTGGTTTTAACGTGGTTCCTCAGTGATTAGTTTGGAGCAAAAATATTTTGAGCGCGTTGGGAGGGTAATAATACACACTATTTTTCACATGATCAGAAAATAGGGCTTTAAAATTGGGTACGATTTTGAGGGATTGTACAAAAAAAAAAACAGATGATCTGCCTGGATAGGGGGGTATTGTAAGGTTATCTCAAGTTCAAAAATCCTGTGACACAACCATCGCGACATCTTTTACTGCCATATTACAGCTGATTGAATATAGAATCAATCAAATTAGATACTTATTTTAACTCACGATTGTAAAATGGCTCAAAACAAAATCATCACATTAATAGAGACAATCATTGCCTTACTTGCCCTTATAGCAGGGGTTGAATATTTCAAATACGCCACTATGATGAATTATGAATATTTCCATTGTACTGTCCTGCGTAAGGAATCTCCATCCAACACCATTGTCGAATACAACTCATCAGGTGGTTCATCTTGTGATAAGAGAGGTCAATTCAAGAGTATTGTTAAGGCTGCAAGCAGAGAGTTTGATCCAAACTACGATAACGTTGTTTTTTGTATTAAGGAGGATACTGAAAATCAAAAGGTCATTGGGTATGGCGCCAATATAAAGGATATTGAGCTGTTAAAGAAATCTTGTGAAAATATCTTTTACTGGTAGTTTAACGGTGTTAGAAATAAATACTATGAGTTTATAGAATTTAACTCTATGACAGGTCACAGAAAATAGTTTAAGATGCTGTTTCTGCTAATCATTTAATCTTAAACCACTTTGTAGTATCATCTTTTCAGTGTTCGAAGTAATAGACTATTCAGTAGCGCCTGAGTAGAAAATTATTTTACAGTAAATGCTGATCAAGACTGAAAGTCCACCGAATCTAATTATTTGAGGCTTGGAATCTTTCTAGACATCTTGAGCATGAGATGCGTTGACTTTAAAACAATATCATCAAGAGTACGATTTCCCTCAAAGCTCCAGAACTAATTTTTTTTTTTTTAAAAAAAAAAAGAAAAAGGCGTACTCGCGGAACTTCAAAATTTAGAACTAATGCCTGACGCGTCGCATTTTACAAAAGATTTATTTCACCTAGTAGCAATGGTTAATTGAAAGTTCCCTTTGAATCATTTGATAACAAGCTCTTAATTTTGAAGTTCAAGCATTGATACTCATTTACTTTATCAGGCAAAGAAATATAGCACAAAATACAGAATTTACGATGGACGTCTTTGATGAGTTTGACTTCGACACACCAACTTCAGACCAAACACACGCCAAAGCTAAGACTTTCAAAAAGGTCATCGATATCAACATTTCCACTCAAGAGGAAAAGTTTGATGAAATTGCGACAGATGTGAATGGTGTGACACAAAAGATCAACGAAGAAGCAGAACGATTAAAATATCAAGATACTAGTGCTCCTCCGCCTTTGTTGTTGAGTAGTCCCTCACTCTTCACTACTGCTACTAATGAGACTGTGGCAAAAACAACAACGAAGCCTCCTATTCTAGCAGGAAAGGGAACGACTTTCTTATCAGATATCGTGAAAAAGGCCAAGAGGAGATTGGATGGTGAAGGGTTTGAAGATAAAGAAGAAAAGCAAAACAAACGCAAAAATGAACTACAAGTAGAGGAGGAACAAACCTTGGATGACCTCACACAAATGATCTCAGATTCCAGCCAGACTCAAATGATATCATCTGGTATCTCCAGAAATATCAGATTACATTTTGAAGACCAACCTACCCAGATTATTGATACAAAAATCCCAACCTTTGACACTGATTCTAAGGTATACTCTCAATATGAAGATAGACCATCACAGTTCTTTCAAGAGAAGAAATCAATTCCAACTACTGATTCTGAGGTTGTGATTCAAGACAACCAGGAAAACGAACTTATTCCAACGTTGAAAGACGCGAAACAGAGGTACATTGACAATTATGAGGAACACTACATGGAAGAAGAGAAGGAGCTCGACGAAGAGGAAAATCTATTCGAAGTTTCTCAGAATAAACCACGTTTGTCAAATAGAGTTTCCGAGAACGAAGCCCTCTCCAGAGAAAACGAAAATGACGATGACTTGGATCCAACCCAGAATAACCTTTTCCACACTGAGTCTGAAGAAGAGCAAGGAAGCAAAGAAAAAGAAACTCTGACAAATAATGACCACGTTTCTGCCACAGTCAGGTTTGACATCTCTTCACCAACACAACCAGTCTTTACACAAACTCAAGTCATTGACACTATTCAGTCTAAACTTACTGAGAATTGGAATGAGAAACAAAACAGAGAACAAAGATTATTGAAATTAACTGAACAGAAGCGTAATCTGAGATTATTGAAGGAACAGAAAGAACGTGAGAAAGACGGGAAGAAAAAAGATCTTGCACAATTTTCATCCAAGTCGAATGCCAAAAATAAGAAAGACCAAGATATTGAGTATAACTCTGCTGATGAAGATTTACCATCCGATGGGTTTGTCGATTATGAACCAGTAGTTGAACCGGTCGATACAGATGCTTTTTTCAAGTCCTTAGGTGTTGATTTCAAAAAGAGAGAATTCAGTGCTAAGGTTGTTTCTAAGGCTAAGCATCAAGCTAAAGAGGAAGAAGAAAACAAAGCCAAACTAGAATCAGAAGAGAAGTATAAGGAAGTAATTCCTGGCCATGATGAAGAAAATGAAGAGGATGGTGAAGATGACAAGAAATCCCTTGAAATGATAATGCTAGAATCAAATTCAGATGATTCTGAAGAAGAAGAGATCTCTGCAATCGAAAGATTCGACGTTGCTCTGAGATTTTCTAGCAGGAAACTTATTCCAAATAAGAAGAAATCAGCAATGAAAGCGGGTTCAGTTAGGTTTAACATTATGGAATTGTTGAAGTTATCTAAAGAACAAGAAAGAAAAAAACTTGAAAGTAATTCCAGTAAAAAAATGGCACGTGATATCGACGCCATTACCAAGGAATTCCAAGAATCTGATGATATTTTGGAAAGACATTTCAAAATGGAGAGAAATATTAAAGCAAAGGAAGAGAAACAGAAAAGGGAAAGAATTCAGATGAAGAAAAGACGTGGGATCCATGACACTGACGATGATGGAGAAGATGATGATTATTTGGACAATGAAGAAGAAGATGTTGCGGTCAAAGATGAAGAAGTTCCTGAAAGTGATTTCTCTGAAGACGAGGATGAAGGTGAAGAGGACAAGGGAGAAGAACTTTCTATATCTCAGAGAACAAAAAGAAAAGTCTCAGAGTTAGGAAGTGCTAATTTTGGGAGCGACTTGAACGAAGATGAAATAACCTACGACCAGACAGACGATGCATCCAGGAAGCTATTTGAAGTTTTAAAGTCCTCTGAAAATATTTTGAAGAATCAAGAGTCTTTGTTAAAGAGAAGAAGACTTCACGTTATTGATGATGAAGAAGACGAAGATGATGATGAAATTATTCCTCAATTATCTCAAATGGCTTCTTTCAAACCATTGAAAATAACCCCAATGTCAGACTCAGGTCAACATTCACTCACACAGACCATTTCTCAATTGTTTAACAAAGCGTCTCAACTACCCACCAAAGACAAAACATCCTATGATTGTGCTGGTGATATCTTTGCACAACTACGTGAGAAGGCTAAAGTAGAGGTTCTACATTCTGAAGAATCGTTTATTCATAACGATGGCATACTAGCCTCTTTTGCCGAAAACACGCAGGATCCATTAAATAGGGAAAGTTTTAAAACGAAGTTGAACTTTCGCAAGAACAATGATTCAGCTGAACTTAATACTTCTGGTCAGATGGATGGTTTGATGACCAATGATTACAAGAGTCAAGAAGAAGGACCGTTGAAATTGGAGCTACAGACACAGGAGTTGTTAGGGTCTATGTTGGATAGGCCAACTCAAATTGATCTCACTCAGATTGATATGATTAAATCAACTCCAACTGATTTTATTCAAGCCACAAAGTCTTTGAAAGTTACTCAGAAACCAAGAACCAAGACACAGAGAATCAAGATCCAATTACTCGACGAAGAGGAAGAGAACGATGACACTTATCCGAATGAAAACCCATCGGAACTTGCTGAAGAAGAGGGTGAATCAGAATATGACGAAGAACAACAACAACGTATACAACTAGCAGAGATCTACAAATTGCAACGTCAACAGGAACAACTTCTCCAAAAGCAACAACACCATGAGCGTAAGAAGGCGGGTGTTGATGAAATGATGGAAGATCAAGCCGAAGAATCTGAAGATGAATTCGCAGGCTTAGGTGGTGCTGATGGTGAATTAGACGATTTGGACGTTGCTAATTCTGAAGATGAGGCTATTTATGATGATATCACTAAAGTGGACCAATCTCGTTCTGAGTACATTGCTAAACATATTGAGTCTGATTTGAGGAAGGATGAAGAGTTGAATAAGGCCTTATTGACTGCTATTGATAATGGTGGTTTAGCCAACTTCGATTTTAAGGATCCTGAGAAGGCGTTGCAGTTGCTCAAGAGACAGAATATGTTGAAAAAGTTGGCAAAGATCAATGCTATTAAGGACAAGTATGAGGCAGAAATGAATTACAAGAAGAGAACTAAGGTGGCCCTTATGGATGATGAAGATGAGTTTAAGAACATGCTTGATGTAAATGCCAGTGTACTTCCTGATTCTTCGGACGATGAAGCTGGGACTCCGTTAGGCACTACCCCCATGGCAGAAAGATGTTCAAGGATTGGGTTGAGAAAGAAACGCGTCACTTATGAGGACTCAGACGAAGAAGCAGACTTATATTTATCGGAAATAACAGAATCCATGACGTCTTTAGATCGCACCAACACCACATTACGTTCCTTCAACAAGAAATATCCTTCATTTATCGCCAATGAGAATCCCAAGAAGCTAGAACAAACCAAACAACGCGAAGAAGAATATGATGGATTGGTTGAACTTCCATCCACGAGAATCCACAAGTTGGAAAAATTACCAACATTAGAAAGAGATCCGAACGAAGTCATCATTACTATGACCTCAAAAAGTTTCGGGACTGGTAGAGGTGCAAGTATTATGTCTCTTGGTCGTACTTCTGTAGCTGGTATTAGCTCTTTAGGTGCAGGGAAACAAAAGAAAAACCAATATGGATTGTTTACTAGAGTGCTTCAGCCAGATACTTCTTGCAAGAAAGAAAAGAAGGTGAAGAAAATTATCAGTGCTTTTAGAGGGTTCAAGAGAAATGAT
Organism: Waltiozyma sp. UFMG-CM-Y6624; assembly: GCA_018343995.1. Classification (NCBI taxonomy): domain Eukaryota; kingdom Fungi; phylum Ascomycota; class Saccharomycetes; order Phaffomycetales; family Wickerhamomycetaceae; genus Waltiozyma; species Waltiozyma sp. UFMG-CM-Y6624. Next base: position 24,248 of record JADIOT010002628.1, read on the forward strand.
GGATTTGATTAGGTATAAGTGGAAGCACAGTTTATTGCATAAGCAGAATCATTAAGTCGTAGATACGTGTAGTGGCAGCCAGCCAACCAACCACCTTCATAATTAATCATGGGCAATTAATTAAATTAAGTACATACTACTGTATGAAGTTCTTTATCTCTATTTGATTATGAACTTTGATCTAGGATAAAATTTGTTTCTGTGCTCAGGTTAACAAGGGAGTGTATGATTTGAAGATTGTTCATGCCAAACTTTGGATCGGCCACAGCGAGATGCGTTTTGTTGACAAATTTTGAATGTTGTGGTCACCATGGCAAAGTGTAAACAAACAAATTTACCAAAACAAAAAATAACAACGGTCCAAAAAGGGGAGCCGATCAGATTAATGTCATGCGCACGTGCTGCGGCTGCTAAAATTTAAATTCTTAGTAAACAAAACATCTTGTTCGACAAACAAACATTAATAATTGATCCAGAAGATCTCAAGAACTCTTAATATAATTACTTTATAGCTGTGATTAATCATTGATCTTTGCTGTCGCTGGTAAATTCTGGTTTCGAATTCAAAGCTATATATATCTTCACCTTTAGTCTTTCGTTCAAGCAATAGCTTATCAACTTTCAACTTATCATTCTATTTCATCTCTTCCTCTAAATATTTTAGTATCAGCTTCATTCCACTAACTCCAATACATTTTTCTGTGAAGAGTTCCTTATTCGGCTAAACTATGGCATCTCAAGATCGAGTCACCAAAGCTCAAGATTATAGACATCGTCTTGATAATCTAACAGAGTCAATCCTCACCAAATCTTCATACACCATTAACCAGATCCAAGATACTCTGAAACAATTAAGCACTTTGAAGCATCATTCAGCTGCCCCATCTTGCAATATAAACAATGTCAAATTGAATCAATTAACTGCAAACTTGGGCCAGTACCAAAAATTTTTATCACAACTGAACACCTTATTATTACGTACTGAATTTTTTGAAGATCAACTCACATTGTTTGAAACTGACATAGCGCATACAATGTATCAATTTAATGCTAATTCTACATGGGATGATTTGAACCTTAGAACCATTGAATCTACGCTGGAGAATCTATGTTTGGAGTTTAAACATTTGAGTAAGCGAATTGAAGGGCTAGCAAAACAAGGGTTATTGGACATTTACTCTGGAAGACTACCACAAACACCAAGTGCTGGTGAAAGGAAGAAGATCAACAACAAGAGACTGTCTGTGAATACTGATGAAATCGTTATGGGTCCAGGCATAAACACCATTATAAACGATAAAGAGAATAACTTAACTCCAACTCAAATTAAAAGACACAGTTACAGCAGTATCAGTCGTCTTTCATACCATTCGATGCAAGGTCAGAGAACACCAAGAACACCGTTATCACAAACTTTCAATGCCAATGATTTTCAATCCGAAGATTCTGTGGATGAAGACGATTATAAGAGTGATGATTCTGAGGGCACTGCTGCTGAGAAGTTCATGTCTCATTTAAAACCAATCAGATGTGTTTCAATCAGACAAGCATCTACTCCAAATCTTCCATCCTTCCATTCAGAGCAAGAGCCTCCTTCATCCGTAAACTCGCGAAGCACGAGCAGCACCACAAGAAGAACTAGTCTCAGGAACAGTATCAATTCCAATAAGTTAAACTTGCTGGCCTCAATTCCCAAAAGCTTTCAATCTTCTAAGAACTCGAGATTTATGGAAGGTATGGATCTCAGTACGACTGTGGATGCTTCTGCTTCTGCTAGCAAGGAAAAGAATGCGGTCAATCACAGAGATACGTTAGACTTGTCTAGACTTAATTCATCCTCTGGCTCTTTCCAAACAGCATCACTATTTTCGCAAACCAGAGCAAGCTCAATTGATGTGACACCAGATGTTATTCAAAGACTATCGCCAGCTCATTCGCTCTCACCAAAGAAAGATTCCAAAATGCAGCACACCAGCATCTCTCCTTTGGCTTCCAAATCGGAAACGAACCAACGTCAATTGAAGTACAAAGCTAAATCAATCGCCCACTTCCATTCCCATTCACAGCCACAGCCACAGCTGTCACCTTCACCAAAGCACAACTCTGTGAACTCTCAAGAAGTTCATCCAACGATTTTAAAATTAGATGATCCGTTTAAGGATAGGCGCAAAAAGAGGCAAAGCATTAGACATTTCAATAGTTATGAGACTGGGTTAAAGTTAAATTTTGGAATTAGCTCCTTGAGCGAGCTCCACAAAGAGAACAAAGGGACTGAGTTTGGTGGATTTTTGGAGGACTTTATTCAGAAGAGCACTGTCAAGGAAGATGATGAGGAAGACGAGAACTTTGCTGATTGTACTGACGAGTCTGTTACTGTTCGAAAGTCAGCTGATGACACAATTGGATCTCAATTGTGGAAGGTTGAAAAGGAGCCAGACGATGAAAAGGAGTGCATTTTGAATGAAGCAGAAGCTGAAGATTTCGCCAATCTACTTGAGCATCACGATCAAAGTCCACAGGGACTACAAATATTGGCACAAGATGATGAATTTGCAACTACTTTTGAGCATAAATTGAACCGATCTAATTCTTTGGACTCCATTTTCTCTGTTATGACTTCCAAAATCCCAACTGTTCCCGTCTCGGCAGCTCAATCTACTTCCCACAATGAAGAACCCGAACGAATGAAGCCTTTTAATTTATCATCCGAATCAGCTTTCAATACCAATATTCGTCACATGCCATCTCGTAACTTCTCCAAGCCCACCTTGACATGGATGCGTAACGTTTCTCAATCTTCCCAATTGGCAAATACCAGAATAAGCCATCAGCCTTCTATCTCCAATATGTCTACAGTCGGTGAAATATCTAATGGTATGGGCATTAGTTTGAACAAGGTGACTATGGTTTCTGTCAACACCCCATCCACAAGAACTTTTGCTTTAAATTCGAAGACAAAACAGAACTTATCTAATTTATTAAGTGTCAATGCTGCCACAGCTGCTTCAACTGTAGCTACTGATGACAAGAATGTCAATGGTTCAAGGCTGAGCTCTGCTGGATCTGTTGCAAGTAATGTCAAAGTAACTGAGTCTACCAGTGTTGATACATCATCTAGGACAAAAAGTAGTGGTGGTTCGGGTGCAGCTGCAACAAGAGGCTCAATTTTCAACCGATTGTTCTCCTCCTCTTCTATTCAGATTAACACTACATCTACGGATAGTTCATCGTCATTTTCCAACTCTAGCAGTGGTTACATATCCAACAGCACAAGCAGAAGCTCACCAATCAAGCCATCGGCTTTGTCATCTTTGAACAAGAACATGCTTCGTCACCAAAAATCTTTGCAATCATTGAGGGACCAGGAAAAGTTAGAACAAGGTGATAAGCTGGACATTCAACAGGTTTTGGACAAGAAAAAATCAATGAAATCCTTGAACCACAAACCTTCAATCATGATAATACCTCCAACAAACTCATTATCATCAACATATGATGGTCAGCAGCACTCAGGTTCTATAACTACCTCTTCGGTACCAATCACCATTTCTCACTCCAGTGATGCAATCAATGTTTTTGAGCAGTCTCAACCTTCTTCCAAGTACATTAACAACAATATCCTGGACTCTTTTATCACGAAAATCAACAGCTATATTCCATCAAATCAATTCTTACCGGTAAACAATGAAGATGAAAGAAGTTCTGCGTTTGGCCAAGATGTGAAGAATAACTATGTTCAGAAGCATAGACCGACCTCGAAAATTGACTCAGTGGTTTGCGCTAGTGCTTCTTCTGGTTTGAAGTTTGTTAGTGGCAGTGGCAATGTGAGGGATTAAGCTATAGAGCTTATTTATTTATAATGATCGCTTAATTCTAGTTTATCAGCTATAATTTACTTGAGATTAGAAGATGATTGCGATTTCCGTGACTCTCCATATTCTGAGGCATAAAGTTGAAACGCTTAAATATGTACAAAAATCCAAAGTTATATACAGGTAATTAGACTATATTTTACAACACATGGTTTAACAGATACTCTTAAATATATTCGTCTATTAAGACCGAGTTTTAACGTAGCTTCACCCCTGCAGGTCTGGCCACTCCTCTACCGGCCAGCTAAAATGCAGCGGCGGTATCAATCACTAATGAAATGGAGAGAGATTAAAGCTCTTTGGGGTGGTACAGCCAAAAACAAAAATTTTTGTGCAGTTTCGAAATGTTCAGGTAATTGAGCCAACACTTACCACGCACGGGTACATCTCTGTTCGTATGAGTTCAGCTGCTTATTAATATATACCAACTTAGCATGTGCATTCTAATTACTCTATCATTGTGTGTGCCATGGGAAGATGATTTCTATAGATTCAACCTTATAATAGAACCACGCCTCAAGGAAATACAACGCAGTAACATACACGGCCATATCGAGTAATGTAGTGCTTTAGAATACTAATCACGTGATCTGATAAGGTGCATAAATCTATTAGAATAACACTTATACCTTATACCCATCGAAGGCTTTCGCAATCCAACTCTAAAAATTATTTAATTGATAAAATTTTAACATTAAAATTCTAATAAAGTTATAATTCCGTGTCTTTAGCTTCAATGATAATGGCTTCAAAGACAACGCTACAGATTTCTGTGAACTTTCAGAGTGTCTTAAATTATATGGCTGAACTATATAGGAAATGCACTATTGAAGACTTTTGCAGCAAGACCTCGGATGAATTTTAAGCCAGCTATACCAATACAATATGGTATCTTGCTTTACCAAGTTCAATGTTCTAAAGGGCTGCTCAGTCTAAGGTCTTCCTAAATTATCCCTTGAATCAACCCTACAGTTATCACACACAGCACCTACAGCTGGCTTCAATAATATATATTTTATATAATTCTTGAATTGGCATTTTGGCACATTAAAATGAAAAGAAAAAAAAAAACATTAAATTAAATTAACACTACTTACTACCTTATAACTTGCGCTATCAACTTAAAGGCACAGTACTCACTTACCATTAAATTACTCTCATATTATAATCCTTAGTCGATATGTCCTATATAGCACCACCACCAAGCTCTAATGTTTCTTAACAACACCACTGGCGTCAGCATTGGCCAAGATGTACTTCTTGTAATCGTAGATAGTACCTTCGAACCTCTTGACAGTACCACTTTCAGAGACCCAGATCTCTTTACAAACGGTGTCAATAACGTTGACATCATGGGAAACCATCAAGACACCCCCCTTGAAATTGTTCAAAGCATCACTCAAAGCTTCCAACCCAGCAGTATCCAAGTGATTAGAAGGTTCATCCATAATCAGCACATGAGGATTGTTCATACATAGAGCAGCAAAGGCAACACGGGATTTCTGACCACCAGAAAGCAATTGCATCTTCTGTAAACCCAAGGAGCCAGTGATACCAAAGGCACCTAAATGACGTCTATATTCTTCATCGGTACGTCCGTGATAAGCCTGAGACATCCAATCAACAGCAGAGAGATTCAAGTCCATGGAATCAACGTGATGTTGAGCGAAGTATCCGATTCTCAAACGACCGTTCTTGGACACAGAACCTTCTAATGGGCTGAGTTTCTGCATTAATAACTTCAATAAAGTTGTCTTACCACAACCGTTAGCACCAACGATGGCAATACGGGAGTTCATCTGGATGTCCAAGTCCACTTCTTTCAATAACAAATCCTTTGGATTATATCCGAAAGAGACATTCTGCAATTGTAAGATTGGCGGAGATAGGTTTTCTGGGTCTGGGAATTTAAAAGTGATGGCCTTATCTTCTTCTGGAGGAGCCAATATTGGCAACTTCTCCAATTTCTTAATACGAGATTGGGCTTCTGATGATTTGGCAGCATTATAACGAAACTTGTCGATAAACTCTTGCAAGTGCTTTCTGTAAGCCATTTGATTCTCGTATTCCCTTAGTTGGTTCTTGTAACGCTCTTCCTTTGTGGCATAGAAAGTGTCAAAATTCTGACCACGGTAGTAATCTAATCTTTCTGAATGTTGGTGGATGATATCAGTGGCAACTTCGTTCAAGAAAGCTCTGTCATGCGACACAACAACAACAGTAGATGGGTACGTCTGCAAGTAGTTGGCCAAGAAAGTGATAGAAGGAACATCCAACATATTTGAAGGTTCATCTAATAATAGCAAGTCTGGCTTACAGAACAAGGCTCTGGCAAGAGACAATCTCATTCTCCAACCACCAGAGAAGGAGTTGGTGGAGTTTTGTTGTGTTTCTTTGGTGAAACCTAAACCATAAAGAATAGAAGCAGCTCTGGCTTCGGCCTTGTCAGATTCCATCTCATAAAGTTTTTCTTCAATCTCATGTAAATGAGCTTCTAAATCATCTCTTTCGTTGTCCAACTTCTTAACTTCAAGAGAGTCTTCCTCAAATTCGGAACGTAGCTTCTCAATTTCATCAATTCTTTCATTGTGCTTCTTCTGTTCTGCTAGTAATTGCTTTCTCCAGACATCTGCATCTAACACGGATTGAATGGCACTAATTTCAGAGCCCTTGATTTCTTGTTCGACGTGTAAGATGGTCATGTGTTTAGGAACATTCAATTCTCTTCTAGACAAGGCCTTTAACAAGGTGGACTTACCGATACCGTTCTGACCAACAATACCATATCTATGACCGTAAGATAACTGTAGTTGAGCATCACTTAAGATACGTCTACCCTCACCAACATATAAATCGAATGTATCAATGAAGATATCCTTGGATTTACCAGCACCGGATCCGAATTCAATTGGATTGATCTTCAAGAAAAACTCATCATAATTATCCTCTTCGTCACCACCGTTAATCAACTTAGAAGCTTCATAGTTGACAAAGGCATTGACACGCTTAGCAACTTTGGCGGCAATCTTTCTTTCAGCCTGTGCCAACTTCTTCTTGTCAACACGGGACTCAACATGACGACCGGTGTGTTCGATGTCTCTTGATACACCAAGTAAAGCTAAAGAAGAGTTTATGTTTCTTTTATTGGCGTGGTTCTTCAACAAGTTAATATCTAATAATCTCTTTGAAGAATCACCAGTCAATTCCAACTTCGCTTGGTTGGATTTATATTCCTCTTCTAACCTACCAATAACAGTTGTAGATAGCTTATTAATCTTTGAATCATCACCACCAGCATCACGTAGAAGATCAGCAATGAAATTGATCTCTTCTTCAATATTCAAATTTTGAGATAATACCGAATCAGTAATGGAGTGTTCAATGTGATTGATATAACCAACGGCATAATCAGCAACAACTGGATCGATTGATGGAACAGCTTGACGCACTTGAAGACCTAAGTTTGACATTGTGAATGCTAAGATACTGCGCTCTTTATCTAAATCAGTACACAAATTCTGATCAGGGGATATAAATATATATTGTAATTTTAATATCGGAGCGCTTCCTCAACTTGGTACCACTGGAAACGATCTGTCAATCAATTTTGCAAGAATTTTTTAAGGAAGCCAAAAAAGGAAATGAACGCGGAACAGTACCTATGCACGTGATCTTGGTGAGGTTCCATGCTCAACAAAGTCGTATAACTTAAAAAGTGGGATCGAGACAATAGGAAAAGGATATGCAATCTATATACAGTCGCTGGACTATGTCCCTAAGCCACTGATTCATACCATTGAACCATAAAGGTATAGCTGATATTTTTCAAACATGGATGATGCAAGAATTAGAATTGAGAGAAGACAAGATCGTAAGAGATGATAGCAACCTCAGGCTCCCGTTATGGTTAGATTTAGGAGGACACATTGGTGAATTGTATGAAAGAAATAATTTGTTGGCTAGTAATTAAGGAGCTGACATTTGGGGCTAGGGGTGATCTAAATGGGGGAAAATGGTCCAAATTATTAAATGCGTGAGCTCAATCTTCAAGCATTTAAACAACTAGGTGTTAGATCGGGGGTTCATGAACTTAAATACACACCAAGCTGCTTTTCTTGAATAAGAGTCTACAAAGTTTAGGTCTCCAATTATATACTGTAAACTGCACACTACCTTAAAAAAATGAAAATGTAACTATTGATGTTATTTTAATGCACCATCCTAAGAAATGTCTTTCAATTTTCTAATTACAAATTTACCTTTTTTTCAGATCCCGGACAATAGCCTATAACTGAGTTGATTTCGAGTCACGTCATAAACGTCTAAGCTAGTGATGTGTGGCGAACCACAATATGTATGTTTGGTATCTACCAGGTTCCAGTTGCCTAGTCATATCATATTATTACTCGTGCTAGGCTAGGAGTCCGACTCCAAAGGTTGTAAAAATTCGCGAGCTTCCTTCCCCGAAATGTTCCACTTTAAAGTTGGCAAAATTTTTTTGACAAGCTTTGCTAGCACTGTAGAAAGTCACGCATTAACACATGCTCAGCAGCCAAGATTGAGATCATATTAAACACGAAATGATCATATTATTTTGGGGTCTATTCTTTTGATAGTCAGTATCGAATTATCTTTTTCAAGGACATCCATCACCTTTTGGAAGATTCTTATGTAAGTCCTCATGTTTGTAATTTGAATTTTGTTGGGAATCCAAACATCTGAACTCTGTCGGCTGGTATGGTGTAGGATGTAACCTGTTTTTCCTAGAAAGAGATTCTCCCATAGGTGCCCCAACCGTGGGCGGAGAAATCAAATTCCTTGGTGCACCTTGCTGCAAGTTGCTCTGTCTAAATTAGATTCCAAGATGCAATCATACCCAGTGGGTGACTACCCACAGGTGTTTCCAAAGCAGCAACAACTTGCTGTTTGCAGTTTGTTGGATAATTACAAAGTCAGGTTTTGTAAACAATCGATACAAATTTACAAAGGCAAAAAAAAATCCTTTATAACACCATTATCTTACCACTTTGAAATTGACAAAAGAACTCAATTATTCGTAATCAACCAATTAATCCAATATAACCTTACGTTATATCCTTTGCTAGGTAATTTCACAACTCAATTTATTAAAAGCAACTAAAAAACACACAACAAAAATGGGTTTAGTTAACGTTCCTGTTGGTGAAGCCAAACCAGGCGAGACCGCACCAAGAAGAAATGCCCAATTGAAGGACTTGGAAGTAATTACAAGACCAATTGGCTACAAATCCAATACTATCTATGAATTTATTCTTGAAGCCATTGAAAGAGGGGGTTCTAGAAGGGCGATTGGTTACAGAGACATCGTTGAAGTTCACAAGGAACACAAGAAAGTCAAGAAGATCGTTGATGGCGAAGAAGTCCATGTTGATAAGACCTGGATGTACTACGAACTCTCTGACTACAAGTATGAAACCTACAAAGAACTGGGTACCTTCATTCATCAATATGGTAGAGGTCTAATCAGCTTGGGGATCAAGCCATCAGGCGAGCACAAGTTTCAAATCTTCGCTTCTACTTCTCACAAGTGGATGAAGACGTTCTTAGCCTGTCAATCACAAGCTATCCCTGTTGTTACTGCTTATGATACTTTAGGTGAATCAGGTATTATTCACTCCTTAACACAAACCGAATCTGTTGCAATTTTCACAGATAACGCCCTGTTGGCCAACTTAATCAACCCATTGAAAAAGGCTAAGCATATTAAGTACATCATCCATTCTGAAAAAATTGACTCCAATGACAAAAGACAAAATGGTGAATTATATCTCAATGCCCAAAATGCTAAAGAACAGATCTTAGCCATCAGACCAGATGTTCAAATTCTATCTATTTATGATGTCCTGGCCTTAGGTAAGGATGCTGATGTCGATGTTCACCCACCAAAACCTGAAGATTTGTCTTGTATCATGTACACTTCGGGTTCTACTGGTGATCCTAAGGGTGTTGTTTTAAAACATTCAAATGTCATTGCTGGTATTGCGGGTGTTTCATTCATCGTTAACCGTTCTCATATCACCGAAAAAGATCGTATTATCGCTTTCTTGCCATTGGCTCATATCTTTGAATTGATGTTCGAGTTGATTGCATTCTACTGGGGCGGTGTCTTAGGTTATGCTAATGTCAAGACTTTATCTGATACTTCCACCAGAAATTGTGTGGGCGATATGAAGGCTTTCCAACCTACCATTATGGTTGCTGTTGCTGCTGTCTGGGAAACTATTAAGAAGGGTATCATGGCTCAAATTACAAAACAACCACCTTTCACTCAGAAGTTATTTTGGGCAGCTTTCAACTACAATCAAAAATCATGGAAGGTCCCAGGTTCCGGTTATCTTATCCAGAATTTCATCTTCAAGAAGGTTAAGGCTGCCACTGGGGGTCACTTGAAATATGTTTTGAACGGTGGCTCCCCTCTTTCTAAGGACACACAAGTTTTTGTCTCCAACTTGATTGCTCCTATGTTGATCGGTTATGGGTTGACAGAAACTGTTGCCAACACCACGGTTCTTTCTCCAGACTCCTTCGAATACGATGTTCAAGGTGCTCTATCAGGTGCTGTTACCGTCAAATTGATCGATGTTGCTGATGCTGGGTACTATGCTAAGAACAATCAAGGTGAAATCTTAATCAGAGGTGCTCCAGTCACCCCAGAATATTTTAAGAATGAAAAGGAAACCAAGGATGCTTTTGATGCGGAAGGTTGGTTCAAGACTGGTGATATTGGTGAATGGACTTCCACCGGTCAATTAAAGATCATTGACCGTAAGAAGAACTTAGTCAAGACTTTGAATGGTGAATATATCGCTTTAGAAAAGTTGGAATCTGTTTACAGATCGAACGAATATGTCGGTAACATTTGTTGTTATGCTGATGCCAATCATTCCAAGCCAATCGGAATCGTCTTCCCTAACGAAAACGCTATAAAGAAGTTGGCTAAGGAACTTAACTTGACTTCCGAATCCGAGGATGAAATCCACAAGGCTATGCATGACTCTAACTTAACTGCCAAGGTCCACCACTCTTTAGTCTCTACTGCTAAGTCTCAAGGTTTAAATGGTATTGAATTAATTGCTGGTATTGTGTTTGTAGATGAAGAGTGGACTCCACAAAATGGGTTTGTCACATCTGCTCAAAAATTACAAAGAAAAAAGATCTTACAAGCCAACCAAGAAGCTGTTGATGCCTTGTACAAGAAAGTTTAATGTTGAGGCATCACCGCATCCTTAAAGTTTTTTCTAGTTTTGCATCATCGTTGTTACTTTTCTCTTCATTTCGATTTTATAACGGATTTTTCCCCTTCCCAGTTTTTGTTTTGGATAATTTATGTGTACACCTATGAAACATGTTTCTTTATATACACATCCCTTAATTATGAATATATTAATTCTCTAAAGTCTAATATCTTGAGTTCTTTCATTTTGTTCCATTGTTAACGTATGCTCTTGGGAAGTTTTTGAGAACTCCACTTGAGATGAATAGATATAATAGCTCATTTAACAAGATCCCCAGACATCATATTAGAAGTGTAAAAATGTTGATGATACAAAACTCAGTTTATATAATTATCAGATTTGAGCTGGTATTTATAATCCATGGTGGTGCAATAAGTTACTTGTTGAGCTCGATTGGTTCTCTATCAACAATCAGCTAGTTCTTTCAAAAAATTTAAAATTACTATGAACTATTTTCTGTTTAAGAGTGAGATAAATATCAAAACTATGATTTACGACTTAGTGATAAAAACTTATAAATACGAGGTCGACCATGACTTTCCGAGACCACGATCTAGTTGAAGATGTTTAGTTCACTATAATTAACGTTTTAGGAGGAGAATGAGTGCTTAATGCCTCACTCTAGTCTAAATCGACTGTATAAATTTGCTTTATTACATTTCATACTGAATCGGAAGAAGCAGTCGGAAAGTGGTCTCAAAATAATGACACGTGATGGTATCAAATCAATTCCTGTCAATTTAAATCGAAATGATTTTGAAAACAGACCTTTTTAGGATATTTATGATTATTTATTTGTAATATACATTGATACGAAAAAAAAAAGAAAAAAAAAGCATAAACCTTCCTTCTCCACATTTTTTACAACAGAAAAATGAAGATGTTCAAACCATTACTTGAATTTTCACAAACTCAACCTAACAAAAAACTAATCACAGATGCTGCCTATGCTACACATGTTCTCAATATTGGAATATTGTAGATAAACGATACAAAGCTTCAAAGGGATTACTGGGTCCTCATCTAAAAACCTTCACTCTATCACGTTTCAAAAGTCATAACTAAAAATTCATTGAAATTTCAATTAATGGAGATATGAATTTTGAAAATTGATTCTAGGTTGACTTGCAAATCTGCAGTTTCTTGTGCTGGACATTCATAGCAATTTATTTAAGTAGAATACCCTCCTTATCATAAAAAAAACGTTATGCATTTTTAGCATCAAATATACGGAAAACGATGCTTTCTGTTAGATATTACGAATTAATTAATATAAATATCCTCAAAAGGGATGATTTTCAAAACTATTTCATCTTGACAGGCAGTACGGGAGCGCGGCATGGTAGACCCAAAGATTTGGCATGTGAAATTGTTGGCATTTCTAGTCCGGATTAGGTTAAATTGGATTAACTACTGTTGGCAGAGGACCTGATATATTTTGCAATTTCTGAGAATATGGTAAAGAACTCTCGATTAATAGTTAAATAGAAAGATACGATCAAAGTATACAAATCTTGAAAAAATCGTAGACAATCGAGATAAACGCCAACAGTAAACATCAATACAAGCAGAACTGATAATCATATATCTCGATCTTTATTCTATTGCGAGATTAAGAGGTGTTAGTTTTCCCTGTTTTCTTTTAAAGTTGTTAATATTTTTTTTTCAAAGGAACAAAACTTGATAGGCACTCATGAAAATATTTGAAAGGTATCATTGTAAATATATAAGCTATTTCACTATCACCAGAATTTAACCAAATAGTCTCTAACTGAGGAAACGCTCGGAATTTGCATGCAAGTAAAAGCCGATTTTCAGGTGTTTTTTACCAAAATTCTTGCATAATAGTACAGTTTATGTCCGATAGTTTCGCTGATAAAATTGGATTTGAAAATTAAACCCGAATATTTCATGCACCCGGGGGACTACGCAATAAAAAATTTGTTATAACCAGGCTATCTTTTGAACATTTTCCAGATTAAACGCTGGTTTAAAATAGAAAAGGAAATATCGCTATCGAACAAAACAAAAACCATAATGATGCGCCACTCTTAGATGGAAAATGTTACAGTCCCATTTTTGTGAAAAACAGTTTGTCGTTGTGCTATTAAGATTTCATATATGTTTTAACTAGTTTTAATCGTTCGATGTGAAAGACTGTAGGCTCAGGGCTGTAGAGCTATGTAACGGATGCATACATTTGGTAAGCGCAGCATCATAAAATTTCCAGATCTTCCAATTGGCTCCAAAATACACTTAACAATAAATTTTGAGGGTGTACTGGGACAATATTTTCAAATAGACGTATGTGCCGTTGGCCTACCAGCTACATATTCACCTTTAATTTATTTCAAATGGCTTCATGCATGTTCACTACAATATGAAAGGTATATATGTAGTGGAATCTGCTGTTTTGCGACAACGTTTACAAGAAACTTTATTATGAGTATAGAAGAAAGCGACCTTTGATACTTTTGATTCCATCAATAGACTACAAAATCAACAATGGTCAGCTTCACAACTGCTTGTCTTGCTTTATTATCAGCCTCTGTGTCTTTGGTCTCTGCTGAAACCCATGAATTCAACTGGACCACTGGTTGGGGTACTGCGAACTTGGACGGGTTTGAAAGACCAGTCATTACATGTAATGGTGAGTTCCCATGGCCAGACATCCAAGTCAACAAGGGTGACCGTGTCGTTGTTCACTTGACGAACGGTTTCTCCGACAGAAACACCTCTTTACACTTCCACGGTTTGTTCCAGAACGGTACTTCTCAATTCGATGGTCCAGAAATGATTACCCAATGTCCTATCGGTGTCAACCAAACCTTTACCTACAATTTCACTGTCCCAGAACAACACGGTTCCTACTGGTATCATTCTCACACCAAGGCACAATATATTGAAGGTATGAGAGGTCTTTTCATTATCAGAGACGACGAAGACTACCCATACAAGTTGGGTGAAGACTATGACGAGGAATTGTCCTTGACTTTCCAAGAATGGTACCACGAATTAGGTGATGATTTGTTACCAAGTTTCATGAACAAGAACAATCCAACTGGTGCCGAACCTATCCCAGACAATTTCTTAGTCAACAACTCATTGAGTACCACCTTAGAAGTTGAACCAGAAACGACCTATTTGATCCGTTTGATTAATACTGGTGGGTTCACCTCCTATTATTTCTTTATTGAAGACCACGAGTTTGATGTTATTGAAGTTGATGGTATCCCTGTCGAAAGAAACACCACCTCCATGCTTTACATCACTGTTGCCCAGCGTTACACCATTTTATTAACCACCAAGGCTGACACTTCCAAGAATTTTGCTATCATGCAAGTTGTGGACACCGGTATGTTGGATTTGATTCCAACAGGTTTGAGATTGAACGGTACATCCACCTTGTCCTACTCTTCCAGCAACGCTGCTGTTGAAGAATACTTCGTCGACGATCTTGATAACACCATCTTGGACGATTTCTACTTGGTTCCAGTTAATAAGGTTGAATTGTATGACGAGCCAGACGTGCAAGTCGTCGTCGATGTTATCATGGACAACTTGATGAACGGTGTCAACTATGCTTTTTTCAACAACATCACCTATGTCGCTCCAAAGACCCCAATCTTAGTCACTGCCTTACAATCCGGTGAGTTCGCCACCAACGCTGCTATCTACGGTTCCAACACCAACACGTTTGTCTTACAAAAGGATGACATTATTGAAATCGTTGTCAACAATCTGGATACTGGTAAGCATCCATTCCATTTGCATGGTCACGCCTTCCAGCTTGTTGATAGAGCTCCAGCTGTTGATGATGATCAAGCTCCAGTTCCATACGATGATGAGGACCACGCTGAGTTTCCTGAATACCCAATGATGAGAGATGTTGTCTATGTTCAACCTCAATCCAACATGGTTTTAAGATTTAAGGCTGATAATCCAGGTGTTTGGTTCTTCCATTGTCACATTGAATGGCATTTAGAACAAGGGTTAGCTTTAGTTTTTGTTGAAGCTCCTTTGGAAATGCAAGAAACTGAATCCCAACAATTGACTGATAACCACAAAGCTATCTGTGCTAATGTTGGTATCAACATCGACACCAACGCTGCTGGTAACACCAAGTTCTTAGACTTGACTGGTGAAAATGTTCAACAAAAGAGCATTCCAACCAGTATCACTGCAAAGGGTATCGTGGCTTTAGTCTTCTCCTGTATTGCCGGACTCTTAGGTTTAGCCACATTGGCATTCTACGGTTTAAGTGACATGCAGAATTTTGAAGAATTAATGGCCAAAGAATATGACATCGATTTAAACGACGTTTCTGAAAGTACCTCTACTAATGAATCCATTGATGTGTCTGAAGCTCCTGAAGGAGCTGCTTCCACTTCTAAGACCGCCAATTAGTTCGAAGCTTTTATTTCTAATTTTTAATTGTAAAGTTTTTCTTATTATATATCATATATACCTTTTTATATCCTTTTCTAACATTTAATGCAAATTTAATTATAATATTATCTTTCCTTCAACAATTTGCAGGCAAACTGACTTTCTTCTTGATTAACTTTTGTGTTACCATATGGCATTAAAAAAAATCACAAACGGTAGGTACAGGTTCCAGATAATATATAATGTACACTTGTAAACTCTTTGGGGTTGAATTAAAGAGATACTACAAAAGAAAATGAATCTAGAACTCAAATATATCACTCAAAGGCTCACCACAGTCACATCATACATTTGTAAAAAAAAATAGTCCAAAAAAAAAAGAAGAAGAAGAAGAAGAAGGAGAAGAAGAAGAAATGGAATTTGGAAATTTATAAAACAAATGAAAATAAAAAAACATTTAAGAAAAAAAAAAAAAAAAAATCATCTAAGCGTGTTCACGGTGTTCTAAGGAAGATCTCTTCTCATCAACTGTGAACCCCGCAGCCATATTTGTCTGATCACCATCCCCAAACACCTCGGCCACCTCTTCCAAGGTTCTACCTGATGTTTCTGGATAAAAAAAGTAGACAATGATAGTTTCGACAAATACAATACAGACAAAAACAATGTAATACTTCCATTCGATGGCATCCATAGCAATAGGGTTAACGAAACCATTGTAGATCAAAACAATGTACATAGTAAGTTGGAAAATGTTAATACCCTTAGCACGATGGGAATATGGCAAGATTTCAGTGATGTAAAGAAATGGCAACCCATTACAACCAATATTGTAGGCCAGGTAATAGAGGAAAATCATGGCTAGCACACCTTGACCCAAGGATTTGTCTTCAAAGTTTTTCTTCTGGTTAATGGCAGATAACACTGTCCAAATCACATATGTGGTGCACATGCCGACTAAGGAAACCAGGAATAGAGTTCTTCTTCTAAAGCGTGAAGAGTTAAAACAGACAACAACACAAACAACGAAGTTGTAAATCATCAAACACATATTAATTTGCAATTGCTGGTCCAAGTCGGTGAACCCAATAGAATTCAAAACTTTGTTCAAATAGTACGAGACCAACCCATTACCTGATAACTGCATAATAATACCTGTGAAGATCACAAGGAACAATCTCTTTCTATATGTCTTTCTTTGCCAAAAGTCCTTATAATTTGAGTTTGCTCCGGCCAATTTTTCTACCTCCAACGAGGCTTCAATTTCTTTAACTTCAAAATCAACAAGAGCTTGTTTGTTAGCATCTGGGTCGTCCCCAATATGATGTTTCGATAGCACAGCCCGAGCATTCTCAAATTTACCGTGGGCGATTAAAAATCTTGGTGATTCAGGAACCCAATGGAAGAAGGCGAATTGAAGGGCTGGGAAGAAGCATTGTAAATAAGAAGGAATCTTCCAAGAATAATTAGAATCAATACTTTTGGTCAGATAAGTCACAATGGATGCAAAAACAGCTCCAAGATACCAACAAATATTGTAAGAAAACGTGGACACATCTCTATGAGTAGGAAAAGCGATTTCAGAAATCAAAGAAGGAGAAGCAATGGTTGCAAAGGCACAACCAAAACCTAAAACAAATCTTGACACAAAGAAAAAAGCAAAATTAGTTGATGCCCCTTGTAATATAGACCCAATAATAACCAATGATTGACCAAAATAGATGGTGAGCTTACGGCCGTATCTATCACACACCATTGGACAGAAAGGGAAAGCTACTATGGAGCCGAAAATAGTCCCGTTTGACAAAGCACCCAACTTATGACCAGTTGGATATCCCATAGCTGGCGACCAGAATCTTGTAGATTGTAAACCATTAAGTAAGGACCCATCAAATCCATTGGTGGTGGAAGTCAAGGTGATCAAGAAAATGTAGAAGGCCAACTTTCTGAAGTGTGGAACCTTGTAGAATGGTCTTTCCTCTGTGATGTATTGATTGATCTCAAAATGAGTATCAAACTCTTCTTTAAAATCGCCTAAGGGATTATGCTTCAAATCTTTGTCAGAGTTGGAGTCAGTGCGATTGATGTTTGTTGCCCCAGATTCTGGAGCCTTCGGTTCAAATAATACTTTTCCTGGCATTTTGATGATTTATAGTGGGATATAGCGTTTTTGATACTCTTTTGTTTAATTGGGTTATAGGTTAAGAAGTGTAACTCTGAGAGTATCCCCGGGTGGTTTGGGGTGGAAGCCTGTGGTATTATATATACAGGTCGTTTTGTACGTTGATCTATAATAAAAAAATAACAACCATATACCTTCTCAGAATACGCATATAAAAAGACGATAATTGTTGCAACTTCTTGGTAAATCAAGAAAGTGTACGGGTGTTTAAGATCCATTGGGTCACGAAGACCTTGAACATATATTTGACGTTATACACTAAATCATGCTCCAACAAAAAACCTTGCTGTTGAATATCAATTTATTATTTTTCTTGGAAAAAAGATGAAGAATTTTTTTTTTTTTCATTATATTTATTATTAGTTTTGCAATAAAACCCCGTACAATAGTACTTACTACATAATATTCGCTAAAATCAATTATCTGGGGTATGCATTGGTTCAAGGTTTTTGACTCCAATCAAATGCCCGAAATTTTTCACGACAGCATTTTTGACACATAATTTTAATTGTAAGAACCACGGCTCATTCAGAAGGGTAATTGAATGTTATAAACAGAGTTGCAACAATAAAAATATTGTAAATTATAGCTTTGTTGGTTTCTACGGACGTTAGGGTCGAATCTCTTTCGCACAAGTGTTACATTGCAATCAAAGATATGACAAGTAGAATATCAACAAGCCTAATTCCAAGGACAACATTATCCCTTCTTTACGGAAAAGCGCAATCTGCAGTGGAAATTCACATTTCAACAGAGCATATGATATTGTGCATGGAAAACAATTTCAATAATTAAATTAAGTTGCCACCTGAAGAGCGTCATTTAGCCGGTTGCTCTCAAGCCATACTGTCAATTAATATATTGATCACTTCTAACAATCTGACGGCATATTTTCTTTAATTCAAGGAAATTGATAGGACACTTCTGGTAAAGTTTGAACTTTGCTCTACCCCAATGACGCTTTTTGGAGTACTATTCCAACACTATCATGAGTTGAGTGATTAAGTTTACCATATTGTTTGTTATCCTGAATTATTGCAGCAAATACAGTGAGTGACTTGAATCATCAAATATAATGTGTTGTTTTGAACTAATTGATTATTTTCCCAATCTAACGATTCTCAAGAAAAACAAATTTTTTGCTTTAATCTTTCAGCTATACTAATTGTGTTTCTGGTCGTCAAATATGGCTCAAGAATCTAGACCCTCATTTCATTTCTGTAATCAATATTAATACGCTCTTTTCACAATAATATATAATTAGCTATAATCAGGCTGTAATACAAAGCCAGAATGATGTATAGACGTTGAAAATTATTAAACCAATTATATACAATATATTTTAAAAATCTCTTATATATATAAAATGTTCTTTTGCATTGGAAAGAAATGATTACAGCTTGATTTTCTAGCAGTGAATGAATTAGAAGGATAAAATGAATAAGATGTTTTAATATGGTAAACTGATAGTTGTCTTATGTATTTCATTAATGGAAATTAAGGAAATGTGAACTTATCTATAGAAACAAAACTGAGCTTTCTGAGTGATTTCAAATATTTCAATAATTAGATCCCTTGGAAAAAGGATCAGTACCAATCAGTTCATGATAAATGGCCTGAAGATTTCTAACATGGAAGTCATCAGAAGGGAAGTTCTCCAACTCAATAGTATTAATATTAATAGAATTGATCCAAGTATAATCAACATCATAATCCAGAGCGGTGTTTGGAACAGGGTTCAAAATCGCACATAACCAGATTCTAGTTTTATAGATTTTAAATAACTCCTTAATTAGCATTCTGAAGTCCAATCTTTTGCCTCCTTTAGAGTAATAATAAAAGATCAATTTTTTTTCATCAAATTGGTACTCTGAGCTTTTGATGATTAGATTATCACGGAGTTGTAAATCATTGTTATTGGAGATCTTTAAGATACAAGTCTTCAAAGATTTAATCTCTTCGACCAACTTATATTTGAGGTTTTGAACTTCTTGTGGATTAGCGAAACGCAGAACTAGCTTCAAAGGGATTTGAAACTGGGTCTCTTCATCAAGGATACCAAGACCATTGACAAGATCTTGGATCGTATTGGATATCTTACCCTTGAACGATCCGTCGCTATTTTTCTTATGCTCGGGATCTTCATTGAAATAATTCAAAGACTTAGCATGGAGTTTCTTTTTAAGATAATTGATCAAAATGGCAAGTTCTAAAGATAAGCTTGGGTCCAAAACATAAACCAAATCCTTGCCTCTATCACCATCACATAAAACCAAGTCGCCCTTTCTGATTACCAAAGTAGATGTTAGTGGAATGGACAGAATTTCAAACTTTCCTGATTTCGTCAAAGCTAGCATTACTCTATTAGGTAAATTGAATATATTATTAAGCTTCTTCAAGTTCAAAATCACTCTGCTCAGATGCTGATTGTCTGAGGCTTCCACTTTCATAAATTCATAGAGACTCTCTGCAGACTCGAAGGCGAAATAATTAGACGACTTCAGATACTCAGCTCTCAATTCTGAAGAGGCAACAATACGGTTTTCTTGATTCAGTAAAAGACCATTGTCGATTGGACGAAGTCCTTCATTAAAGAAGATCCCACGTGTATTGCCATCATTTGTCTGACTGAAATTTTTGCTCATTAGTGGCATGGCTGTTTGGGGATTGATCTGCATGCTTGGTCTTCTGGATCTGAAATCGTTCAGCAAATCGGTAGAGTACTTGAATGAATCAAACTGATTGTAAGCCCCGCCACCGCCATTGAAATCCATAAAAGCGTTAAAATTATTTTTAAAGTTGTTCGAATGGGCGTAGATTTCCAAATTATTTCGTGTAGTGAGGTTTAATCTTCCAATATCGTTGGAATTGGATGTCAATGTCTGATCCGCTGTGAAGGAAGGTCTTCTAGAATTAATGTTTGACAGACCACCTTGAAGTTCCAGTGGTAGATGGAACACATTTTCGTCGTTGTATGGAACACTTGGTCTTCTCTGTATGTTATGGTGATTGTTCTGAAATCTTGTTGCATTGCTAGTGTTACTAGAGAGATGATTAAGCTTATTCATTAAAATCTCCGTTTGTTCTGGTGATGTCACTTGTTGATGGCTCAGTTGTTCTGGAAGGGTATGGTTATTAGAGCTGTAGGAGAAAGAGTTGTCATTAAATGAAGGATTCCAAATATTGTTGGAGTTAGCGTACATCTGAGTTGGTTGCCCAAACCCCTGTAAGGGCATATTAGGCATTTGGCAGAAGTCTTTGTTGGCACTGGACATTTCTTGAGGGCATAAGGAGCTGTAAAATGGAGGGTTAGTTGTACTTCTGCGAATCCTTGTAATGTTCTGGGTTTCCATGTACTTGGTGAAAGAAATGGTGATCCCGAAATTGAATTGGTGGATTGCTTGTTATTGCACCCTGAAGTGTTGTTGCTACTGCTAATCCGGGACTGTGGGTTATATAGTAAACTTTTTGTAACAATTGTTCTATGATCTGTCTATAAGTAAAGGACCGATGTTTGGATATCGGAACAAAGTATTCAAATGATAAAGGAATAATATGGGGGAGAAAAGGTCTTGAAACTTTAAATACGAATACCCCATATTACCCGAGATCTTCAGCTATATAAAGGAAAACACTTCAAGTTTACAATGCCCGCCAGCCATCATAAATCTTCTGCTTCAGGTAATAATCGCGATACTTTGATGCTTAAGTCTGGGGTCGCTCCAGATGGAGTCCGGGTTACCCCAACGCCCCCTTCCGAACTTGGTGTAGTTCCCATCTGTTCCCCATTGGACATCAAACAGTAAGCGTTAGTTAACTTACAGCTATTTTTAAGCTTATTTTTTGTGTCATGATCTAGTGACACGTCAAAAATCTTTTTAGATCTTAAAATTTAGTGCTTTCTTTTTCTCTAGTAGGTATACTTTTAACAATTAGTTTGATTTAGTTCAAATATTAAAACAAAAGCTTTTGACTTTGCCTGGATCTCTAGTTGTGTATTTCGCTGAGGTTATACTAAATATTTCTACTTTTAATATCATAAATATCTATATATATATATATGGATAAATATTACAGCCAAACGTTGTCAACTTTTAGAAAAGATGATTCCTGGAAAGGTGGGGCAATTTTTGGAACAAGCATGCGGCTTGAAATTCGGAATTTTATCTAGAACTTCGTGACAACTAAGAAGGCTGACTAAACATCTTGACATCACGAAAATATAATAATAATTAATTGATAAAGCAATTAATCTACGACTTCAGTGTCTGAAAAGAAATAGATTATAAATGTGATGATGATGCATTTAAAGGATATCTTAAAGAAGCGATTTAAATAAAGTATGCTAGGTATAATATGCTAATAATAGTAACATGGTTCGCTGGGGTAAAGTGATTTGTTCATTTTATTATGGGTATGTTATGTGTTATCCATTCGTTTGAGATTTTCTTGAAATTAGTTTCATGCTTGATTGAATGTTTAAAACATAAATGAAGTTGTTGTTTGTATATGAAGGATCCATAATAATGTGATGTGTCAAATTTCAAGAAGGGAGTCAAGTTGGGACATTAGATCATTTTCTGTACGCTTGTCCTTCAGTTTCTTTTCCTTATCTTCAATAATCGCCTTATTGATTTCATTAACATCAATAGCAGATTTTTTATCTTCAGGAACTGTACCTTCTGTTTTGAAGAGATCAGAGAGTTCAACTTGATCCAATTTGGCCATCTTCACAGAGTTTGACTTCGTAGAACTCTTGAAGATTTTGATTGACTTCTTTGAAAATGTAGTGTTCTTAACTGATTTGGATGGTTTCTTTAGTTTTTTGACCGCCATATCAATATTATTTGTGTGTTTTCATTGCCATTATTAGTCAACCCAATTCAATCAAATCAATGCCGTTGAGATAAATGTATTTTATTTTTCTAATGTCTTTCTTTGAATTCGCGGAATTTTCTGAACAAAGTTGACTGGCGAGGACAGCGCCAGTTGTAAACAAAACAAAGATAGTCTATATCATAGTAAATCATTGCAAACATTTTACCATCATTCAACTTTCTTGTAAATTCAAACTGAAATCTTTTATTCTCTTTGCATTTTTATTTGCTCTAATTTTTCTAAGCATTATTAATCTTTTTACACACCGTCCATGGCGCCTTATGACCATCCTAGTGTCGCTACCACGACCACAACTGCAACGCCCACAACACACAACAGACGTTTAGGGACTTACTCCCATAGAAACTATAAAATCGCCCATCAGAAGGTCTATATTGATATTGACTTGGAGAATAATGTTATTACAGGCTCCACAGAAATCGTTATAACACCTACAGAGTCTGTCTTGAAGTACATAAAGTTGGATTGCAGACAGATGGAAATCTCTGATGTTTTAGTTAACAACAGAAGAGTTGACTTTTTGCATTTGGATCCTCTTAAAGACGAATACAAGGATTTCATACATAAGACCAACAACAAATCACTTATAACCAGCATTAACCAGCATCATTTATACAAGAACAATTTCAAGAATATCCTAAACGGGGAAAACTCAGAAGAACTCACGATTTTCATGCCTGAAAGATTGAAACTAACACTCAGTGATCCATCCATGATAAACAACCCACCATACACACCAGCATATCGAGAAACTCCAGGATCTCACAAACCCATGACAGTCAACGATATATCTTACACACCAGTACTCGTGAAGATTGATTTCGTGGTGAAGAATCCCCAAAACGGTGTTCATTTCGTTGGATGCAAAGGAACTAATTTGAACAAGTCTGAATGGCATGCATATACCAACAACTCCAACTATGGTATCAGCACATCTTCATGGGTACCCTGTATTGACAGTATGTGGGAGAAGTCCACGTGGGAAGTTGACATCAGTGTTCCAAGGACAGTGAAAGATATTGGATGCACCAGAATTATAGGCTCAATCCCTTCTGGAAATTCAAATGACCTTGATGAAGATGATGATGAAGAAGAAGACGATGAAAGTGCTGAAATTCTCGTTGTTGGTGCGGATTTCTCGAACCAGAAAGAAAGGCCACACTCTACTGATTTATCTAAGAAGGTTGTGTCGTATGAAGTGTTCAATCCAACGTCAGCTCATCATATCGGTTGGTCCGTTGGTCCATTCATCCAATGTCCCTTGATCAACTTACAAGAGGAAGAAGAACCTGAGTCTGGGAACGAAAGGGACACGACGCAGGTCCCTTCAGCTGTCTACTGTATGCGTTCACAGAGAGAAAATGCTATAAATACGACCATCTTCCTTTACAAATCTATTGATTTCTA
This sequence comes from Waltiozyma sp. UFMG-CM-Y6624, assembly GCA_018343995.1. Classification (NCBI taxonomy): domain Eukaryota; kingdom Fungi; phylum Ascomycota; class Saccharomycetes; order Phaffomycetales; family Wickerhamomycetaceae; genus Waltiozyma; species Waltiozyma sp. UFMG-CM-Y6624. The sequence goes on from JADIOT010002628.1 coordinate 48,271, forward strand.
TTCCCGTGAATTTGGTTCATTTCCTTACACGTCCAACGCCTTGGTATTTGTGTCAGATATTGATGTGGATTATTGTGGTTTTGGTGGTGTCACGATTTTTAATGGAAAGTTATTGTACCCAACGAATGAAATTGAACCAATATATCCAACTACTTTCACGTTATCAGTTGCCTTGGCTGAGCAATGGGCCGGTATCAATGTTGTTCCAAAGACTTACAATGATTTGTGGGTAACCATCGGTATTGCAAATTTCATGGCTTTCCAATTCGTAAAGAAGTTGATGGGTGTTAATGAGTTCAAGTTTAGAATCAAAAAACAATCGGATTTGATATGTGAGAAAGATATTAACCAAAGGCCCTTGGCTACTCCATTTTTGAAGTATCCTATCTCTACTAAGGACTTGGGCTTCTTGAAACTGAAATCTCCTTTGGTTCTCTTTATCTTAGATAGGAGAATGACAAAGACTGATAAGTCTTTTGGTCTCTATAGAGTTATTCCAAAGATTTTCCTTCAGGCGATGTCAGGAGATCTACCGAATGGATGTTTGAGCACTTATAACTTTCAGCATGTCTGTGAGAAGGTCAACCATAACAGGTTGGATACGTTTTTTAAACAGTGGGTCTATGGTAGTGGTGTTCCTATATTTAGAGTAACTCAGAGATTTAACAAGAAGAGGATGTTCATTGAGATGGGTATAAGGCAGGTCCAACAACAAGAATCTCCGAAGTACCATCCAACTGAGAACACATTTATTGATGATGCTAGGAAAGAATTGGATAATCAATCCAAAGCTACCGCTGATGCTGTTAAGGATGCTCTACACACACAGGCTCCACCTTCTTCTCACTATTACAACTCCTCGAATTTATTTACTGGTCCAATGACGATAAGAATTCATGAAGCTGACGGTACACCGTATGAACATATTGTCGATTTGAAGGAAGGCTTTACCAAGTTGGACATTCAATACAACACCAAGTACAAAAGACTGAAAAGAAACAAGAAAAAGACCGATAAACAGGAAACAAACGGTGCTGAAGAAGAAGAGAACGTCCTGTTACATTGTCTTGGTGACACTTTGCAATCTGACCAGGAGATGAAAGATTGGGATTTGACCGATTGGACGAAAGAGGAGGAAGATCGTATGTCCAATGAGGCTTTTGAATGGATTAGAATTGACGCTGATTTTGAATGGATTTGTAAAATTCATATTAACCAGCCAGATTATATGATTGCCTCTCAACTTCAACAAGACAGAGATATTGAAGCCCAATTGGAATCTGTGTCTTATTTTGCCAACTCCAACCCATCTGCTTTATACTCCTCTATTCTCTTGAGAACTGTTATGGATTCAAGATACTATTATGGTGTTAGAGTAGAGGCCGCTCTGGGTCTAGCCAAATTTGCCAAACCTCAAGTTAAGTGGATTGGTAAGACTCATTTAATGAAGAGTTTCAAAACATTATTCTGTTTCCCTTACTCCCCTATTCCTCTGCCCAACAACTTTGTCGATTTCCCATCTTATTTCATTAAAAAGGCTATTCCAGTTGCACTTTCAACAATCAAGGATCAGAATAATAATGTTCCAATCGATGTGAAAATCTTCTTATTAAATTTATTGAAGTTTAATGAGAATCTAAATAATCCTTACTCTGACAGATACTACATTGGTCATTTAATTGAGTGTATCAGTCATACCTTGCTGGTGAACCCTTTAATTGAAAGTGAAAATGCTTTGTCTGATGTTGACAGGAAATTCCTTAAAGAAGCAGTTGATGAAATCTCAAGACATCAGAAATTAGATGAATGGTCTTCCACTGTCTCTGATCAAAATATTGGTGCTATTTCCATGGCAGAGAAACTGAGATTGGCAAGAAGAGGTCTTTGTGAATTACAGGTTGATGATTTACTTAATAAAACTCAGCCTTCATACAGTGACAACATCAGAGTTTTGGCGTTTGAAGGCTTGTTCGATTTAGGAGCGCTGAAGAATAAGAATATTCTTGAATATTTCTTTTTCTCTTTGTTCTTTGAGACTTCACACTCCATGAAGGCTCGTTTACTTGATATGTTTGTTCTTTCAGTCGGTAGGGCAGCCTTGCATGGGATTTCTAGTGAGTTAGATGAATCTGAGCTGAACAAAGAAATTTTAATCGAGCTCAATGATGATTCTACTGAGAATGGTGCTGATGATTCTACTGGGGAAGGGTTTGTTGTTGTTGAGGAAGGTTCAGGTGGGATGTTACCCTCCAAGAAAGATGCAATCGCCAGATCTTCCATTAAGGGTTCTATTCAACTGCTCAGAAGAGATTTGACTGGTTTCAAACCTTTTGTAGATATATTATGGGAATCTGTCAAGAGTCCACTATTATCTTTGAATGGTAAACGTGATTTATTGGATATCATCACCGTTCTAGTTCAGGCTCATGACTCTATGATTGTGAAGTTTGATATTCCAAGGCAGAAAAAGATCATTGCAGCTAATATGGGTAAAGGTAAGGTCATCTTTAAGAGAGAAGGCCTGTTCAAGATCACTTTTTCCAAGAAGCTTTTATTTGCTCAACCTTTGGCTAATGGTAACGGTTCACCTCTCACGTTAAAGGGTATTGTTAAACCATCTATCGCACCAGCAACTGGTTTTAAATCTGGAGCCAAGCCAATGCTCAAACCAACTCTCAAAATAGCCTTAGCAGCTCAGTCAAAACAGGTGAAACAAGAAGAGAACATAGAACCAAATCAACCAAAATCTCCTGAAAGAAAGCCACCTATTGTTACTATTCTTGGTAACTCCAGAGTTTCTTTCAAATTTTTCAGGCCTCTTCCAGAGCCTTCTAAGGAAGTCGCTGTCAAGTTCGAACATGGTACTACACCAGTAAAGAAAGGAGTGCATCTCGATATTATAGAAAAGGCGGATGAAGAAACCACGTCTGCCAAACCAAAGATAGCTGTTAATGATATCAAGAATGATGTCCTTCCAGTTGAAGCTCCGAAGAAGAAATCATCCTTTACCTCCACTGGTAAAGCCTCGTCTCAGAACTCCCCAAAAAAAATTCCAAGGTTTAAGTCAGAAGTTAGACGTACCAAATCAGGACCACTTAGATACATCAGAATCTCTACAAATAGAAGATTGGTTGTTGCCTCCTCCGACCCTTTCAGACGTAAAAAGGGTACTGGGAGTGCACCTACGGCTTATAGCCCGGCTGTTAAGCTTTCTTCCGCTATGGAAGCTTCCTATTCTTCTTCTGGTGCGCCAGCAAAGGACGGTCTGGTCCCCAACGATGATTTTATTGATGCTCAAAAAGATAAGGACTCTTGTTCAAAAAGAAGATATGATGACGAATCTTCCGAGAGTGTATCAATCAAAATAAAGAAAGAGAAACAATTTTCTCGCAGCCCCGTTGACAACATACTTGAAAGTTGCCTTATTAAAAGATCTGACTCTCCTAAATCTTTATCTTCAAATGAAAAAGCATCCTCTCCACCATCTGCAGTAAAGCCATTACCAACTTCTCCGAAAGGAACAAGATCAAGGTTTGCCTCCTCGAGCTCAAACTTGGCTAAGATTTCGAGTAGCTCGACCGAGACCCCAGTTGGCAATACTACGTCTTCTTCTGGCTCTTCAGCTCCATCCTCTAATACATTTAAGAAATTCTCCTTGAAACCAGGTTCAAGACAATCAACTTCAACGATCTCTGCTACCGGAAATAACTCCTCTGTAGGAAACTCGGGATCTGTTTCAAGCAAACTGTCAAGTAAGTACAGTAATTCTACATCTACCAAAAATACTCAGCAGCATACATCTTCAGCTTACTCAAGACAACCATCAAGGACTGCTTCGCCATCCCCATCAGTTTCTTCCGTATCATCACACCACTTGCACAAGCCTAACAACGAGAGACCTTACTCGAAGCTTCATAGCTCTTCGAACTCTTCTTCAGTGCAAGAAAGGCAAAGACCATATGGGAGATCAATTGAAAGACCTTACAACAAGGACAGGTCTTACGATAGAGCCCATGAAAGGTCTCACGATAAATCCCGTGAAAGGCAGTATTCCAAGCAATACAGCGGTAGCAGCAACAGTGGCAACTCTGAGTTCAGACGCAGAATGAGCAATAATAACAGTACGTCCTCACAATCTTCCACTCCACTAAGACCATATAATAAACTGGCTCCTCCGCCTCCTACGCCACAACATTATTCTCAATCTTTTGGCTCTGATTCTTCAACTCCGGCTTCTTCTGTTACTTCTCCGCCGCCACCACCACATGGAAGGCCTCCGCCTCCACCTCCACCAAAAGACTCAAACTCTAGTGCAAGTAGTGGTAGTAGTAATTCTGGAAATGGATTTGGTAGAACTGGTTCTGGTGGATTGAATGGTTCGAATGCATCTAATGGGCCTCCCAAATCTAAGTTGAAACTCAAGTTTAAGTTTTAAGTGCTAATATTCTATGTAGTATTTATAATGTTCTTGGTGATTTACAATGTGGTTGGTTTTGTTTTCACCTGAATTTAGTGTGTAACTTTATATGAATGATCATGAATTTATCAAATTTACTTCAATAATCTTTGTTTGTTTGTCTTTTTGGCAGATGATTGCTCATATGTATACTAACTAAGATGATATAATGAATGTAAATGTTTTTATTGAAAGTGGGCAGCACTGGACATGTATTTTTGGTTTTGAATCTTGCGACATTGGAATCAAATTTTACAGTTTGAATTTACATAGAACAAATGCAGTTCTTGATAAATACCACAAATATCTATATTATAGCCTTTATTTAAATGGCAGGTGCTTATTTAAAAATGGATGACGCTATGGTTTCAAGACCAATTATTCTGAAATTTGAGCAGGCATCGACTCTCTTCAGGGCAAAGCAGCTATAACATAGTTAATTACTTTTTAACTACTTTCAAGTTTGAACTGACGGCTTCGTTATTGAAGACTTTTTTTTTTTGACATTTATTCAATGCTCATAAAACTCTTCAATTAGCTATCCCGTGTCAAAAACCCAGAAACTAATACATCTGGGTGATCGGAATCAATATCAATTGGTGAAGATCAGCTAACTATAAATACCTTGAGTCATCAACTGGAACTGATCATACAATCTAGTGTATAAGGAGCCAATACTCTTAGCAATTAAGACATTCTCAACGAAATCATCACATTCTTGATCAGATAAATGAGATTGAAATCTTTGTTTGAACTGGACCGATGTTTGAACACCAGCTTTGAAGCAAGGCAACATAGAGTCCTTCTGCATTAATTCTACCATGTTAACCAATGAGTCTTCATGTTTGCGGAGTTCTCTGAAAGCATCCTTTGTCAATTGCTTAAACCTTGAGAATGGTTCACCTTCTAATCCGCCTAACAATTCAACATATTCAAATGGTAATTTGAAAGGAGCAGCCTCAAACCCAACTGAACCAGGAGAATTTGAGAGTAAGAATCCAAAATCAATATGGATTAAATGACCTTCATTGTCTAACATGATATTACCGTTGTGACGATCCTTTATCTGCAACAAGTAACACATAACAGATGCTGCAGCTAAGGATTTAGCAAAGTTTTCTTGGGCTCTTTTGTATTTTGGAGAGTCCTTGGAACCAAAGACTCTTTCGAAATGTTCGACAATCGTTGAAATGTTACCCTTTGGATTTTTACCTGATTCGATTGAGAGCTTGGTCAATTCTTTTTTGATTGAGTGAATGGATAAGGCATTGGTAATCGTTTCAACTAACCCTGTGTTGTTACTGGTGATCAAAATTCTCATTCTCTTAACCCAAACGTCAATATTGGCAGTTTTCCAGATCTGGGACATAGCTTGGATAACTTGGGTGGCAAATGCTTCCTGTCTTAAATCATCACCAGTCTTAGCAATGACAGATGTCAAGTCCCAGTTTGGTAGATGTCCGTATTTAGAAGATTTTCTGATCCTTTCCTTCTTAGACTGCCAGTCTTCACCCAAATATGTAGAGGAACCTAACTTTAAATCATTTTCTAACTTCCGCTCACCAGCTTCACCATGCATGGCCTCAATATCCTTGTAACCAAATTGGTCCTGGAGAGATTGCATGGATGCAATTATTCTAGCCTTGATAGCAGCAGATTGATCAAGTGGCAATGTGGTGGAACTAGTTTCTAACTGGTTCAACATCAAAGATGCAATTCTCATCTGCGTGGCAATATCATCAGAGCCCTTGAATGACGAAGATGAAGGCATCTGTTCATAGTTGGATTGGAAGTTCAACTCGACATTTCTCTCCTGCTCATTTTCAATGATCGGTATCTTTTGAGCCGACGAGATCAAGACTTCGTTCTTGATAATCTCACTTTCTCTTCTATTGCTCAATTGAACAACAGATAAATCACCCAGATCAGTTTCGATGGGCTTATCGTTTAAGAATGAAGATGTGCTTGTAGATGGCAAAATTGGTCTTTTGTTGGTATGGATACCCAAATCGAAAATGTATGAGTTGTTAGGCTTTTCATGAAGAAGTTTGTCGTTTATTTCTGTGTCTGGGTCAAAGTCTAGGTCGTCACTGAGATATTCGATCAATAACAAGAACGGAACTCTCTCAGCAGAGTTCAAAACAGCCGCTTCGTTGGCGGCTATTTGAACAATTCTATGAAGCTTACCCTTTCTATTGGTTGGCAGTAAGAATGGAACATCAACTTCAGCGGGTAAGTCCCTATTCATCAAGGATAATTCTGCCCTTAGTGCCGACAATCTAGCCTCCTTTGGAACCTGAGACAATCTAATGGAAATAGTCTGTAATGCAATGGCGAATTGAGTTTCACATCTGAAGTAATTGGATTTCAAAAGTTTGATCTTAGAAGTAGTTGTCATTATTGAAGGGGAAACGTTTCTCATACTGGACCCATAGGTGGAAGACAATGATACCAAGCGGCCTCTTTCCATTGGATTGGTGTTGAATCCCGGTGTCGATGAGACGGACTCCGTTGGAGAGTGTGGTCTAGCAATTACAGGGCCAGCAGTGCTAGATCTCTTCAAGTCTGGTAATGAATATGTGTTCAATTGGTTAAATGCAGGACTCGAGATAGTTGAAAGATCTTCTTGTTCGTAGAATTGATTTGTCACCAACGATTTCTTTCTTGGAAATCTCTTATCTTTGTTGATGATATCTTCAGTGTACTGATCAATTAATGAAAAGTCAAACGCTTTGCTATCATCATCAACTTGTCTTGGTGGATCCTTTCTATAACTTGCATCAATTGAAGATTTTCTAATGGTTTCATACGTCATTGATGAAGAGTTGGATGTCAGTCGTGAATTCGACTTGGTGTTCTTGAGAGTCAAATTATCTGTCAACTTGGATTTGAAATTCCTGGCAATCTCAAAGATGAATGATTTTTGCTGTCTACCTTGTGACTTGACCAAAGGTTCTGCAAACGTGTTCAATTGTGGGAGACCCATAGTTGCCGCCAGCAATGACGACATCACGGCAGAAGGAGCAATATTCTCTCTGAATTTTGAGGATGGTGCAGACCCAATACTAAATAGGATATACTGAAGTTGGTTGAGCACCCTTCTGGCACTTTGAAAGGCGAAACTATTTGGATCCTGCGCTAAATCAGTAAGATGTGCTTGTAAATACCAAAACGTGGTCAAAGAAAAGTGGCAATTTTTATGTGACAATTCCAATAATAAATCTTCCAAGGCCATGGACTCAGTCTCCACAGTAACAAGAATCTGGCATAGCTGTGGAATGAAGAACATGATTTCTTCAATCTTGAAATAACTTTTTAACTTCTGGCAAAGAAAGTGGTGTAATCCAATGTTGTCAGCATACTTGGAGATATAAGACACGCAGACAAATAATGTGAATTGATTTGACTCAATGAACGTATGCAAGGCCTCATAACCGGATTTTTCCATTCTGTATATATTATCTTATGCAAAAAATATGACTGAAATGTGAGTGGATGTAAAGGACGGAGAGGTTATAAATTGAATCAAAACAAGAGGGGGTTTACTATGGACAAGAAATGAAATTAAATATGTGAATGCAAAGAAAAAGTAAAGCGGTAAGAGATTTAAGATAGAGGATATCTTGCTATGGCAAATTATGAACCACAATTGCAGTATCTGGGGCAGAGAAGCTTGAGAAAATAGAAATGTGTTAATGATTCGAGTGTTAACTGTATGTTCAACATGATTTGGTCTGATGATTTCATATTTTTGCCGGATAATTATAGGCCTGGACGGCGAACAAAAATCTAAAAAGCGCGCTTATTACCGTATTCAGAAAGCCACAATAGACAACATGCCCGATATTCCAAAATATGTTTTGATACTTCATGTTTGCTTCTAATGGCCGAACGTATAATTTATTAAATAATGCTACATACGGGTGGATCATAGAATCTTAAAGCTTTCAACTTTCTTCTTCATCCTTTGACTTTCTGGACTTCTTCTTTTCCTTCTTCTCTTTCTTGGAGCCTTCGTCATGATTCTCTCTGCTTCTCTTCTTAGACTTTTTCTCCTTTTTCAACGTGCTTTGGTATTCCTCTTCTTCTGGAGCAACATAGTCCTTTGCTCTTTCCTCTTCTCTAGTTATCTTGTGCTCAGCTTGCTTAGCCTTCTTATCATCAAGAGCTCTAACTCTTTTCTCTTGTTTGCTCAAGAAATATTCACCAGATTCGATTTGTAGATCAATCTTTCTAGGTAATTGAGCAGGCGGGAATGGTGTGTACACTTTCTTCTCCTTCTTTTTCTGTTCTTCATCCTTAGATTGTTTAGATTTTTTACGTTGAACGTTCTTCTTCTTGAACATTGGCAAGAATCTAGACCAATCTTCTTCAGCCAGTTCTGGTTTCTTCTGTAATTCTCTCTTAATCATAAGTTCCTTGATATGGTAAATAGGATGGATATTCTTCATACAATCTTCAACAACCCTTCTGACCTCCTTTAAACCCTTATATGGACCCATACAACTGACGGTGTTACCTTGAACTAAGATGTAACATTTGGATAACAATTCCAATGCCTTCAAAGTGTTACCATTAGGGCCGACCAATCTTTGTCTTCTCTTAACGAACCTATCCTTATTTGCGACAAAGTTACCAATCTTAATGACATCACATGCAACGTCATCTTGTAGAATCTTGACGGCTTGTGGGAATGGAACGGATCTAGCAAGTAATTTGATTAAATCTCTAGCCTTTAAAATAATAGCTGGGTCAAAAGTCTTTCTGGTAGTCTTGACAGCCATAGACCCTTCAACTAAGTCCAATACACAGCCAATATGATGAGCTTCAAGAGCCTTCGTAACATCAGCCCAAATTTGCTTCAAATAAACTTCTCTGTACTTTGGAAAAAGAGTGACGAAGGAGGATTCTTCGGCGAAAGGCAAACCAGATACATTGTCTTCTTCCTTGAATTCATCCACTTTCCACTTATCAATGTCAGGAGTATCCCAAGGCTTATCTTTGTTGTGAGAGGAGACCATTTTATGTTAAAATTTTTGATTTAATTAAACTGGATATTAAGTGAATTTGCCTTTCGTATGTGTCTTTATTTTCTCAATAACCTCATCTCTCTATTTATCCTTTCAAAAAAAAATCAAATAAAAAATTTCTGGGACCTAGCGCGGGCTCGCAACGTTTTTGGTTTGGGACTTTGATTACATAAGATCAATTTTTCACCAATTTTGCTGCAAAGTTCACACGTGCAGATAGATGCATTGTACGTGTACATTTTGTAATTGACTTCCATCTGTTTCAAATAAAAACTCTACAGCGTAACGCTAATCCCCATTTCATATACAAAAATCAGTATATCATACATCTATAATTGTTATTTAACTTATTCATCGATTATTCACTGATCAGAAAAATTCTATAAATCTATATTTTAACAAGATTCTGTATAAACTAACTAATCAAACGCCACAAGATCTTCACTTTTTGCCCAGATCTCTGCAAGAATACCAAACTTTTCAACTTCATGAGTATCAAAGTTAATCAAAGTACCATGGTAAAATGGATCATCAACACCACCAATCTTATCATAAACACACCAAGTTTGAGTATTACAACCCTTAGTTGGCTCCCAACCAAGAGAAGGTTCAAAGCCTGGGGAATTCTTCATAATTTCCTGAGCAGGTGGAATAATCATGGATTTGATAGTCAGTGGACTTGTATATTTATCGCTCAAATCGTTCTTTGTCCTTTCAAGGATAAAGTCCAATTCTAGATCTTGCTCAATCGAAAGTGGGTTAATCCATTCACAGTATCTCATACCTGCGTCAATCCATAGTAAAGTATGTCCATATTCCTTTGGAGACAAATGTCCAACATGAGAACTACAAATCTGTGATGATTTTAAATCACGTCTTGCAGATTCCGCATTGGCTGTTTTCAAGAGAGGTAATCTTTCCTCAAATGGAGTGATTTCACCGACAGCACCAGCTGGCTGATTGTTCATGAAATACTGTTCGTCACCAACTAACGCAAAACCTAGCCAGAACAGTTCCTTTTCACCTGAGATGGCCTCCTTTACAGAATGCCATAAATTCAAATTCAGAGTAGTCAGTACTGCGTTAAAATGTTTCTTCTTGTTGACAGCGATAACACCACCACTTTGCCAATGCTTGAAACCAGATTTTAAAAATCTATTATTCAAAGTATGAGATGTAAGTAAATTAATACCAAAGATCTTTTGGTCGTAGTCAGTAGGAAGCAACTTGTTGAGAAATTTAGCTTGGACTTGAGACAATGGTTCTGACAATTCCCGCTCTTTGAAAAAAAATGCACCTTTGGATTTGTATTCCTTTGATTTGAAGATATGCTTGTTCAAGTTGACCAATGGAACAGTGTCAAAATCCAATAACAAAGTGTCTTCAAAAGAGGAAAACAGGTAAGTTAGCAGCTTGTCTGAATATTCAGTTGCCATCCACTTGCTATCAGGCTTTATGGCCTTTGAGACATCAACGAACCAAATATCCAATGGAATAATCTCTGTATCCGTTTTCAACGCATCCAAACCCAAAGAATTGAGGGACTTAATCTTTTGTAACGCGTTAATATCAGACAGCTCCACCTTTTTGGATCTGGAAACATGCACAATCTTACCTTTCAAAGCTTCGTCCAATTCACCGTTATGAAAGATCTCAATTGGTAATTTATTACCAAGCATTCTTAACGTCAACAATAAACCTGTCATTTGCTCGATTTCGTTCCTTTTGGAAGGAAGTTTTAAAGCAATACCTTTGCCATTGTAAGATTTTTGAAGGAAACGTGTGAAGCAAGAAGATTTCAAGGCTTCGTCTATTGGTGTGTGATCATCTTTATTTTTTTCAGATGCTGGTTTGTAGTCCTTTAATTCCGGTAATCTGTCATTCAAGACTGTGCCATCCCATCTCTTGTACTCTGGTAATTTCCTAGTTAGATAATAGAATAGTCTACTTTCGTTATCTGAACATTTAAATGAATTTTTAGAATCAATCTTTGCTTGGATAGAGGTTGATAAGTGTTGATCCAAGTAACATTTCTGAAAAGCCTTCAAGTTTGTGAGCTGATCAACGCAGTACGCTTCAGAGCTCTTAACAGCTGACCTTTCCTGCTCATATTCAACCTTCCATTCTACTAATTTTCCTTTAGATTCAACAAACTTTTCAAACTGAACCGGACTCATAGTAGCGAACTTCTTTCTGAAAGCCTTTTTTTTATCTTCAAGAAATTTTTCTCGAGAAACAAAGATTCTACTGTCATGATTTCCCTTTTCCAACTCTTCCGATATCCATTCAGGTTCATTAAGATACAACGATTCAAAATAAAATGAGCACCTTTCGACAATGGAAGTCTTACCATATCTTTCGATATTATAATGTTCAATAATTGGCTTGTAGCCAGAAGGAACATCGATTAGTTCTTCGCTTCCGACATAAGTAAACCGTGCTGGGTGATATGAAAGTGTGTGGAATATAAAGATGAATATGATGCTTAAAAGAAGGTACACACCCTTTCTGGAGAAGATAAATAAGGAAATTTTGGATTCCTTTAGCACACTTGTTCGATGTTGAAATGCTCGAAGTTTGAGATACAATTGGTCCAGAAACATGATTGTCACTGGTTGTTTTTGTTCTCTTGATAGGTAAGACAGATTTAGCGAATATGGTCTTTAACCTGTTTGATTCAAACGAATTTGATAGAAATCATTTGTTTGTTTTTCGTGTCGTGATTTCAAATAATTAATAAATGAGAATCACAAACAGATTGAAACACATCGTACACTCCCGTCCATGGTAAGCGCGACGCGTGAATTTTTTTCAAATAAGACAAACCAAATTGGGAACAAATTACCCGATTGGGATATGCACGTATATGTTTATTTAACTTGAATTGATACTATATACTTATCGATATTAATGCGATCTGGGGAATAATCTAACCCAACAAAATCTCCCAGTTCCATTCCTTCATGACTGTGCTCCAATGTGTCCAACTGTTGATACCCTGTTGACCTCTGTTATTATGTTTAGTCAACGAATCAATTCTATTCTGGAAATAATCCCAATCACCATCCATCTTACCAGATTCATTACTACTCTCTGAAGCATTATCATTTACTGATTCAATTTTTCTCATAGATTCTGAATGAGCAGGGTTCGAATTGTTTGAGAGGGAAGAATGATGTTGATTGTTCTTGGAAGCCAAAAGATCCTTACGCCTCCAAACTTCTTTAACCACATCCGTAGCTCTATCAATAGTACCAATCCACATCTTTTCACTTAATACTTTCCATCTTTGAAGAATCCATTCTCTATCTCCGGAGTCTTTGATCTCACAAGAACTTATCAGCAAGGGGAAAATATGAAGAATAGCAGTACTTGATCCTGTAGGAATAGAAGCTAGTAACATTAACACCTTATCAGCTAAGTCCAAAGAGTTAGTAGAAGAAATTTCAGGCACCGCTTGCTGTAAATATAACAAAGACGCATATCTGTAGGACTCAGCAGTAGCAATACATGAACTTAAGTCACAATTTGGATCATTTTTGAAAAATGTTGGCTTGATTTTTGAATCAGGCTTCCAATTCTCCAATTCTTGTCTCAAGTTCACAGCTGTTGAAATAGTACTTAAAGACAGTTTGGACATTGATCTTGTCTTGGATATAAAAGTAGCAACGCGACCAATAATGATGAATAGACCTCTAGCACAACCTAACAAAGGATCGATAATAGAACCGTCATCTTCATTGAGTAGAGTTGGATTCAACTCATTGGCACCAAAAACATTTGGAAACAGTTCATCGAAATTGGGAGCATCGCCATTAACACTCTGAAAATCTGAGAAGCTCGCAGACCTACTTCTTTGCCCGCCATTACTACCTTTTTGGCTTGATGTAGCACTCATCTCATAAGCCTTCAATTCATCATCAATTACTTTAAAATTGTTCAAATTTTGAAACAAGACGCCCGATTCTTCATAATCGGAATCCATTAAGTTCACAGTGACACTGGACATCCTAGCCATGACATCATAATAAAGGAAACAGTTGATCAAGAATCTGTAAAGCTTATAGTTGGAAACATTGATATTCAAAGACTTGTAATCCAGCTTGTTGATAATGGACTTGGCGCCTTTCAAATGAGCAAAACCAGAACTGGTTGGCTTATCCCAAGTTTCAGTAACAGCCAAAGTCAAACATGTTGCCAAGGCAACTTCGTTTGGAATCGAGTTGTCCACCAAACCTGCAGCCAATTCGTTCATCGATTGCTTCATAAGATTCATCCCTAATTTCTTCATTGACGAATCACCTCTTGCAACATGGAATAAAGACATCGAAGCCAATGATTTGAATAACACAGAATGCTTCAAACTTAAAGGCCAAACCAAAGTTCTCCAAGGATTCGATGTTGGACCATTTTTAATAGACATGATTTCACAAGTGTATCTATCAAATGCGTTGTAGACTTTTTCAAACTCACCGGCTGTCAAATTAAACTTTTGTAAAGTCAAAGGTGGAACCAAAGAAGGAAGCTTACTGGCCTGATTTAAAGAATGAGTTTGAAGAGATTTAGAAAAGTTCAACAAGTCCTGACGATACGATGATGCTGATGAATCCATTGACTGTGATCGTTGTAACGGTTGTCCATTGCCGATGTTTTCAATAGTATGACGACTCGAAGTTGGATTCTGATTCAAGGCAGAAGGGTCGCTGCTACTAAAGGAATGTCGAGTTTGATGATGGGCGTGGTCTCTATGTGTAGACTCTTGGTTGATCAGATGTGATATTTGATTGTTGAAAGATGGCGTTGGAGACAATGGATCAATAGTCAGTGGTGAAGGAATGGTGATATTATCAAAATCAGTAAATGCTCTAACAATTGAGGAAAAAGTCGGGGAGTTTCCTGGAATATGAGGCTTGATAGGAGCACCATTGTTGTATGGAGAGGGTGCAGATAAGATCAAGTGGTGATTTTGTTGTTGCTGCTGCTGTTGCTTAGATGGCGAATGTGAAGCCAGATTTGGCAAACTTGGACTGAATGGCAAAGGCGAGTTTGGAATGCTTGAGATTGGTGGTAATTGATTTGAAAGCTTCTGGTCTTTGTGATTGATGAAAGAACTTGTTATCTCCTCAATACTTCTCAGCTTCTTTGATTCATTACCTGTGTCAGTTTCTATTTCTTCAATTTTTCTTTTGGGATTTGGGTTCTTACCTAACTTGATTAACTCTGTCTCCTGTGCAAGTTCATTTGTAGTTCTGCCAGAGATACTGTAAGTAGCCTTTTGAAACATATCGTCCATTGTTGGTCTGACCACGGAGGAAGCCGAGTATGAACGTTGTTTCATCTGATTTTGTTTTTTGTTTTGTAGTGCTGATGATCCTGGCCCTGATATTGTATCTGTGATGTTGTGGTGCTTGTAGTTAGGGACAGACTGTTTGCTGGAAGCATTGATTGTGTTGTCAGGGGTAGCGATCGTTGATATAGCCATAGGATTACTAACTATCTGAGTTTGAGATTCTTTAGAAGTCTTCATCTCTTTGGACTTGGCCACCTTACCCGAATTACCACCGTTTGACTCAGATGGAGTTTTGTTCATAATCTCTTCGAAGGATCTCCATTTGAAGTTTGTGGAATAGCCGCCACATTCAATCCCTCTCTTGATACAGTTCTGACAATCCGGTTTGGTCTCATCACATTTGAGTCTCTTCTTCTTACAAGTGGAACAGCCATTTCTGGATTTTTGTGATCTCTTGCTAGTGTTGGTAGTACTGCTGGGTGTTGGTACTGTTGCAGTCGACGTGGTCGAACTTGAGGTTTGAAGCGGTGTCGACTGTACAGACATATTATTCAGTTGTGAAAAAATTAGCTAGTGTGAGTTGGGCTACAACTTTTGAAAATTTGAAAAATGGTGGGAATTTGCTACTATTTCAACACCTGAAATCAGTGACAATGCAGTTATGATCACGTCCTGGAGGTTGAAGATATCGATAGCCGGTTTGTTGATGTCGCGTAGATCAGCACTGCTTATATTTTCAAAAAAAGCTTTGACTATAATTTATGAGAGAGTTGAGTGGGAAAATCGAACTTTTAGAGATCGTGACAGATAACGATAATAAGCTATAATTGAAACTTTTTTGTGACTAGAAAGCAATTTTCCACTGAACTGTTGAAGGGACTCTAATCTTTATTGGATCTTGATTCAAAATTAGAGTAGTTCTATAAGTATATGAAGTATACAGTTGAATCTACAAGCCTCTATTGATGTCTACTGCTTGTCATGTTATAGTTATATCTCCTATATTAATTTTTGAAATATATACAACAAAGGTCTTATCTGTCAGATTTTACCTTTTCCAGTAACAAAATGTACAATTGCAGCTGATCAATACAAACTAGCTGTTACAGAATATGGAATCTATGGTACACTATACTGCCCTTACCATATCTGTTGGCGACTGATTAATATTTCCTTTTACAGTAAAACTTTCCCGACAAAGCGTCCCAAAATTCAAGTAGTTCCGGCTAATTTACTGAATAAGGCACGTGATAACTAAACGGGTCATTCATTTAAATATATGAAGCAGCCTATATATTTTAGGTGACAAAAGTTCATTTTTCATGGACCACTGACCAGGCTCTGTAGAGTTGACAATAGCCCACATCTACGGGATTTGTCCCCAATTTGGTTGGCCTTCACCATTGAAAAGAATTCTATTAGACGTCAACGGTCTACCATCTATTTGTTCTTTCGGAATCTTATCAACCAATGAGTAGTCCATAACTCTTTGAACAGCCTGCAAACCTGTATCACCCATACCCATGAAGTAGGCGACCAACCCAGCTGCAACACCAGCTGATAAAGAGGTACCAGATTTAACAACCTTTTCGCCACTTACTGTATTGTTGGTAGTTTCGACCTTAACTCCAGGAGCAAAGATATCAACACAAGCACCCCAGTTACTGAAGCTTGAGATCGAATCTGTTTCGGCATCAAAGGCACCCACAGTTAAAGCACCCTTAGCACTAGCTGGTGAATAATTGCAAGCTTGCTTACCATCGTTTCCAGCTGGAGTGATCACCGGAATACCACACTTAACTAATGATTCAACTGCACTGTTTAAAATAGCGTTTTTTTTCATAATTAATGGAACAACCACTAATGAGGGTCTGCTGGTGATTTTAGAATCAATCAAAATCGTGTTGAATGCATTGATTACAGAAGATAACTTGGTATTTCCTTGTTTGTTTGTCACTCTGACATCAAAAAGGTTTGCCTTCTTAGCGACACCATAAGTCTGTGAACCGATAACTCCAGCAATATAGGAACCGTGCCCAATGTGATCATTGCTTTCTGTCAAATGCTCGTCTTCACCTGTGAAGTCAGCCAACTTGGTGACTCTCTTTGTGAACTCTGGGTTGTCTGACTGAATTCCGCTATCTAAGATAAAGACATCAACTCCAATACCACCTGTTGGATCAAAGACATAGTCATAATATTGTTCCTTCCTCAACTTGCTTATTTGCGATAACCTGGTTAAATGCTTTGGTGCGTTAGTTTGGACCTCCGCAAGTACCAAATCCCTGTCTAAAGAAATAGCGGCGATGTTCTTGTCGTAATATAGGCTCTTGATAAACTGAGCGTTAAAGTCACCAACGACACCTCTGAAATTTGGACCAATCTCAAAAGACTTCAAGCCTAAACCTAATCCATTCACAGATTCTGCTGATATCTCACTATCACCAATGTTGAAGTAAGTAACCAAAAATTGGTTAAATTTATAATCTTGCTTGAATTGAACAATGAACTTAAGTGCATAAGCTGATACACTTAGGCAACCTAATAGCGAAACTTTTGCTAATGATACCATTCTGTGTGAATCTTGATACTCTGTATGTGGTGACGATGAACAAATAAGTGAGATAGGTGAAGATGTTGAAGATTAGCGTGGATGTTTCACTTAATTGACAAGTGACATATTGACTAACTCTATATATTTCAAAATAGATAGTTCAACAATGAATATTGATTTCCTTAGAATTGCCACAAAGACTCGGTTTTGTGACAATAAATAATTATAATTTTTATATTAAATAGATCAGACTTTGATGTAAAATCGTGTAAGTGTCCATACCAAAAAATAATTTGGTAAGTGTTCAAACCAAAAAAAAAACAAAATCAAAAGATGAACTTGTGTTTCTTTCTATAATACTTAAAACAAAAAAGCTCCGTACTACAATATCTGATCAAATGTCTTCGTTATCATCAATCGGTTGGCTAATAACATCGCTAAACCCTGTATATGATAGCTGATTTGGAACTATCGTGTAATTTCTAGCAAGTTCATCATTACTGTCATCACCATACTCATCTTTGAAGGTGTCAGAGTAACCATTACTTTCTGCATATTCTTCTTCATCATCATCATCTTTAGCATCAGTATCATCATGAATAACAAAGTTAGATCTTTCCGCTGAATCATTTTCATGATTTTCTTTAGCAAGTTTCTCTTCGAGTTCCCTGTATTCCCTCTCTTTTCTTTCCTTCCTCAATTGCCTCTTAAGTCGGTCCTTTCTTCTCCTTTCATCAGAATCAAGGCTCTCATGTTGACGATATTTCGCCAAATAGATCCTCAATGTTTCTGCGTAGTTCTCAAAACCTAAAGTTTTCAGTGCATACAAAATATCCTCCCCATTGAGTGTTTTCCTATTCTCTGAGTAGCACTTCTCGGCAGCACCAGATGTAATAAATGAGATAAATTCAGAGACGCATTCTTGAATGCACATCTTGGATTCCTTGGATAGTTTAGCATTTGGAGGAAGGGCATTTTTCATAACCCTGCCAACTATTATTCAATGCTTGTTAGTAGTTGTTCTAAAACTGAAAAGCTTATGTTGTGTTATCTTATTGGTAAGAGTTGTTCGTTATGACTTACCATTAGCCAAAGGTAGCCATCTATCCTGCTCCTTGATTTCATATTCACGTTGAGTCCAATCTTCCTCTTCAGCGGGGCTTGAAATTTTATTGATATCCTCATCTAAACAAGTACCATAATTGAGAAAGTTAGGATTATCAACCACATCTTTTGAAGTAGTTAACCTTTGCAAAGGAAGATTTGAAAATCCTCTGAACTCTTCCATGTTCACCTAATTTTTTGTTTGTGTGTATAATTATTAGAAAAACCTTTGCCGTTTCCAGCTCTTAATGCTAATACTGTTCTTAAGTATTCTGTTTTGGACAAATTAATTACAATTTTCCTCCAGTAATAATATCTTGGTTCTCGTTAGTAAAATAATAAACAGCTTTTATTTGTAGATTTTTGATTAAATCTTTAAAGTTTATAACAAATTTGTGACATCAATATTGATAACTGCGTTGCCCCAAATCGCAACAATGTTTTAAGTGGAACTTTGAATTCCATCGTTTAATTTATATATACTCTTGCAGATCTTTAAAGTGCACATACATCACGTTTAGAATTTTAAGAGTAGTGTAGTGGAGCTTTGCAACTTGTTAAAACACCCGAAACAGAGTAGAGAAACAGAGTCGATTTTACCCTGTTACGTACAACGGGTGATGGTATCCGAATCCCCAAGTCAACCCAAGTTATTAAAAAGTAAAAAAACTCCGATACGGGGAGTCGAACCCCGGTCTGCTCGGTGAAAGCGAACCGTGCTAACCGTTACACTATATCGGAAATGATTATTGAACAAAACTTTAGCAAAAGTTATTACCAGCGTTAATGACACATGTAGTATTACGTAAGAATCAATGGAAGGTTTTTTTGTACTTCAGAAAAATATTATTTTGCCTTTCTACAACAAGGTCTTAAATAGTATTGAATTTAAAAGCTTTGGTTCCTTACGACATTACGAAAGATGACAACTCCTGTGATTTCAAGAAAAAGATTGAATGAAGGTCTTGCTGTCACTTCCAAAGTATTTATTCGTTCTCGAAACGGTAACGCCTCCAAGATTGTTCGTGAACATTACTTGAGAAATGATATTCCATGTCTATCTAAGGCTTGTAACAAATGTCAAACTATTGTTTCACCAAATGCCCAAGGCGAACTACCTAAATTTATTTTAAGTTCTAATCCATTAAATCTCAAGAATGTTGGAGAACACTACATCATTGTCGATACCAATATCATCTTACAAGCCATTGATTTGCTTGAAAACGGCGAAGTCTTCTTTGATGTCATTATTCCACAAACAGTATTAGATGAAGTCAGAAACAAGTCATTCCCAATTTACACCAGATTAAGAACCCTATTGTCGGATGATTCCAAAAGATTTATTGTTTTTCACAACGAATTTCATGAAGAAACTTACGTTAAAAGATCGGGAAATGAATCCATTAATGACAGAAATGACACAGCAATTAGAAAAGTTGCTGAATGGTTCCAGGAACATTTACCAGGCCTCAACATGGTATTGATCACAAACGATAAAGACAACAAAAAAAAGGCTATTGAACTCGGGTTGAAGAACACCAAGACACTTTTCGAATACATTGACTTATATCCTAACGCTGCTGAATTGAAGGACTTGATCCCAGAAGAGACAAATTTCAGATCCAACACATCCGAAAAGTTCTACTCAGACTACTATAGTACAGCAAGATTAATGGCTGGATTGAAGAATGGTACTTTATACCAAGGTTCGATGAACATTAACACCTACAACTTTCTCGAAGGTGAAATAACCGTTGCCACCCTACCAAAGCCATTGTTAGTTTTAGGCAGTGAGAATTTAAACAGATCTTTCAATGGTGACTCTGTTATTGTTGAAATCTTACCAAAGATTCAATGGAAAAAGCCAAGCTCCACTATTATTGATGATGAAAACTTGAATTCGAACGTTGATCCCGAATCCACTGTTCTAGACTCCATCAACGACAAGGAAAGAAAACTTCTAGCACAAGAAGCCTTCCAAACTCAATCCAACTCTTCAGATATTCAACCAACTGCTCGTGTTGTTGGTATCGTTAAAAGATCTTGGAGATTATACGTGGGTCAAATCTTGAATAACTCTATTCCAAAGACCAACTCTAATTCTGCCAAATCGTGCTTTGTTAAACTGATGGACAGATCTTTACCAAGAATTAGAATCAAGACCCGTCGTGCTCAAGATCTAGTTGGTTCTAAGATTGTTGTTGCTATTGATTCTTGGCCGACCACATCCAAGTTCCCTGAAGGTCATTTTGTTAGAAACTTGGGTGAATCCGAATCTGTGAAGGCTGAAACCGAAGCTTTACTATTAGAACACGACGTTGAATACAGACCATTCTCTAAGGCTGTGTTAGAGTGTCTTCCAGCTGAAGGCCATGATTGGAAAGTACCTGAGGATTTGAACGATCCAGAAGTTTTGAAGAAAGATCCAAAGTTACCACAACGTAAAGATTTCAGAGATAAGTTGATTTGTTCAATCGATCCACCTGGTTGTGTTGATATTGATGATGCCTTACATGCTAAGAAATTGCCTAATGGTAATTATGAAGTCGGTGTTCATATTGCGGATGTTGGTCATTTTGTCAAGGCTGGTACTCCATTAGATGCTGAAGGTGCTTCTCGTGGTACGTCGGTCTACCTTGTTGATAAGAGAATCGATATGTTGCCAATCCTTTTGGGTACTGATTTATGTTCCTTGAAGCCATACGTGGAAAGATTTGCTTTCTCCGTTATTTGGGAGCTGGACCAAGATGCTAACATTGTTGATGTTCAATTCAACAAATCCATCATCAAATCCAGAGAAGCCTTCTCTTATGAACGTGCTCAGATCAGAATTGACGATGTCACACAACAAGATGATCTAACCAAGGGCATGAGAATCTTATTGCAATTATCCAAGAAGCTAAAGCAACAGAGGCTAGACGCTGGTGCTCTGAACTTATCATCCCCCGAAGTTAAGGTCCATATGGATTCAGAAACCTCCGATCCAGGTGAGGTTGAAATCAAGAAGCTTTTGGAAACCAACTCCTTAGTCGAGGAATTCATGTTGTTAGCCAATATCTCTGTTGCAAGAAAAATTTTCCAAGAATTCCCACAAACTGCCATGTTAAGAAGACACAATGCTCCACCTACCACAAATTTCGAGAAGTTGAACGATATGTTGAGAGTTAGGAAAAACATGTCCATTTCCATCGAATCGTCCAAAACTTTGGCTGACTCCTTAGACCGTTGTATTGATCCAGCTGATTCGTATTTCAACACCTTGATTAGAATTATGTCTACTAGATGTATGATGGCTGCCGAATATTTCTCTTCTGGCTCTTACGGATACCCAGAGTTCCGCCATTACGGGTTGGCTGTTGATATTTACACACATTTCACATCTCCAATTCGTCGTTACTGTGATGTTGTTGCTCACAGGCAATTAGCTGCTGCCATTGCTTACGAACCTTTGGATTTAAGTCATAGAGATAAGGATAAAATGGAAAGAATTTGTAAGAACATCAACAAGAGACATAGAAACGCTCAGTTTGCCGGCAGAGCCAGTATTGAATACTATGTTGGCCAAGTGATGAAGAACAATGAAAGTGAAGAGACAGGTTACGTCATCAGAGTTTTCTCCAATGGGATAGTTATCTTAGTTCCAAAGTTCGGTGTGGAATCTTTGATCAAGGTTGAAGAATTGACCAGTGACTTATCCTCTGTCGAGTTCAAGGAAGATGATTACTCTTTAGACTTCAAGGACCGCGCCGGTAAGATGAGAAATGTTGGTGTCTTTGAAAAGGTTCAAGTTGAGGTCAAATCTCAATTGGATTCCAGCGTCGGTAAGCGTAAGGCAGTTTTGGTTTTGAAATAGATCTACTTTTGTGTGAAAAAATGTAATTTTAATATATGTATGTATTTAAATATGAGTTTCCTCCTCAAGTTTTAGTTTCTAATTATCGTTGAGAGGGTTAATCAATAAGGGCTGTGAGCAATGATTTTGGTTGTGTATTCTACTTAAATAAACTTCTATAAATAACCAAAATAAGAAACAAATAAAGAGTGGCTTCCAAGTCAACTTAAAAGCAATTTTCACATTATTGATGAGTCAACATTCATCAAATTTCAATAACTCCATAGTTATGACTCTTGGAAGGTCATAGAGTGAAGACTTCTAGATGAAGACATAGTAAACTAACTGTTCATATCCGTTTAAAGCTTTGTCTCTCTTATCAATATATTGAGACCATGTATAGCATAGGCAGCATTTGAAAGAATTTGTTTGTCAAATTGAGTCTGAGGACAATTGGAAGCTTCAAGTACCCAAGCTAGTCATTAGACTGATAAAGTTTGGTGAAAACGCCACTTGTGATGATGTGACATTTATATCGATCATAGATAGCATATGAAAGAATTTTAGCCACAGTTCACCTCTTCTATCTCATCTTAATGGTATGAAACCCATCTGTTGTAAAAACGTAGAAGGGGTGTGTGTGTGTGTGTGTTGAAAGTTTTATAAAATTTGAAATAGAGTCCAATCACGTGCCCAAGTTATTTATCCAAACTCCAAACCCAAAAAGGAAGCTTTTGCATGCATACACTTAACATCAATTTCCAATAAAAGCTTAGTCAACAAAATATAATCTTGTGTTTATCTAAAGAGACTCTTTGATAAAACACCCAAATGTTGGAACTGAAATAATTTGAGCGAATTGTCCATACCATCAGAACAATATTAAAATCAATAGCAAACATTAACGCAGTGTTCATAATAGGCCACTGAATGGGTAATCAACATAGAAAAGTCAAAACATGAACAAATTTAGAGACTTACCCAACGAACTTTGGTTAAATATCATTGGTTCAGTTGAAGACATTGACACATTAAAGAATATCACATTGATCAAACCAGAATTGTTTCAACTCTTTATACATGATTTTGATGATAATCATCATAAGATAGAAGACCTAAAGTTTGAGCATCTATATCGTTATCAACTGGCCAACCCTTCTCGAATACAAGAGGGACAGTACTTTGTCCATGAAGTGATGCAAAGATTCATGGATATGAAAATGGTCCTACATAATAACCAATCGGTTGATTTTGAATGCTGGAATCCTACGATCAACTCAAGGGACTTTCAAAACTTTTACCATAGTTTCGATGATCCAATGAAAAAACGTTTCAAAAGGCCCTTATTCTATTCATTTAATGTCTATGGAGAACTCTTAAGAGTTTTGAATGCTAAATCTCAAGCTGTTGATTCTTTGGATTTTGATAATTATGGGTCTTTTATTTGGGAATATGAGTTTCCAGATTTCTTTCAGTTTCAGAATTTAACTAAACTTGAAATATATAATAAGACGAATCTTCCCTATCATAAGTCTGACCTTCTGGCTAATTTAAACGACAGGGTGTTTCCTAGCTTGAAGATATTGGAGGTTGATGGGTCTTACTCATTTCAGCCTTACCCACTCTCTATTGATGGCTGTCAGCTTACAAAATTGGAGTCATTGAGGTTGAGGAACGTTTCATTAAAGAGTTTTGAGAATATCAATCTGCCAAACCTGATAGTATTGGATCTAGACTTAAGGAGCAGGTACTATGAACACCATGATGATCTACTTCTATCCGCTGAAGAATTGCTTCCTATGGCTGAAATTCCACCTTATTTGAAAATCGATGGATATAGTGAGCTGTTAAAATATGTTAATGAACATTTCGAAATTGGCTTAAAGTTTCCAAAATTGAAAAGCTTCAAAATGAACATTCCATTAAACAACATCCAATGGATGAGAGATCCGATTTTCCTCTACTTCTTAGATCCAGTTCATGGACCTATTCCATATCAAAGTTTGCTTAAATTGGATTTAATAATAAATAAAAGTATCATTAGCGGCGACGGTGGCACTGTGTTTGATTTCATACGTCAGGGAATTGATGATGTTCTTATGAATTGTTTTGATCATCTTGAAGATATTGAATGTTTCATTTTTTCAAGCCTAACAGAATTCCCAAATTTGGGTACTCCGTTGATACAAAAATTAAGTGAGATGCCCAATCTTGACAGATTGATATTGAATCCACTTCTTATCACACAAAAATTGGACTCCTTGGTGAAGTTTAACCGTGCTTCATATATCCACTTAGATTATGATTTGGAATACTGTGAAGATTTTGTCAGGGTCATCTCCTTGCAGTTAAAAGAGTTGGTTATCAGCTTTGAACCAAGCATAGACATTGCTAATCATAATGACATCGACAGTTACATTGACTATATACAGTCATTCGATATCAATTGTCCGAATATGAAAACACTAAGCCTCACTTTTGCAAATAAATCCAAATTAATAACAGAAGAAAATTATAATCAGAACATCAAGAACGACTTTATCTTCGATAAGCAAGTTTCTTTGAAGCGAACAATCAATCTTCACCACGTAACCAATCTCAAATTAGAATTAAATTTATACCAATTCATTAAATACATCAAGAACTCCAGGGTGTTCTACATGCCAAATCTTCAAGAACTAACTATAAAGTACTTTCTCAACAGCGTTGATGAATTACTTTTGACTTTCCACAAAATCGAACGAGAACTTTTATCTGTAGATCAGGATGAATTGAGACTTGATCTCACGCACTGTTCAAGATCTCTGAAATCTCTTAATATCTCATTATCTTCATTGTTGTTTGTCTCAGACCCACGGCCAGACTATATAAAGTTCGAAACCTTATTAAAGGACAAACTGAAGTCATTGATAATCGGCTTTGATACAAGCAATAGCAACGATAAAGCAGATACTGATCCATTACCATTTGAAAGAATAAGGTACACTTTTCCAACTTCGTCTCTTCTCCACGCCATCAAACTTCCCACAATCTTGAAGAGAAACAATGTACTACTCATGAAAACTGCGAATCCTTCTTTTGAAGGAGATAACATCTTATCACATGATCACACGTTTGACTTTGTGGAGTTAGAAGGTGATTTCGAAGATAATGATGAGTTTGATTTGGGTGGTCTCAAACTGGAACCTTTGGTCATTGAATACTATTGAGTGGTCGCTTCTTTGAATAAAATTAGGTAGCATTCAATTGATTATCTATGGTTTATAATGAATTTTTTCTTTAATTAAATCCCTGTTGTATCATTTTCATATTCATGTACATCGCCCTTCATTACGTGCACACTACGAGCAAAAACCTTTATTTGAACTGGTATTACAAGAAGAGTCTCTCTTTGGCTCTATGATATATTTGTTAACCACGAGCAATATTATATCTGTTTGTCGCTAGACTGTTTATCCACTTTCTTAAGATTTGAATAAGAATTAGGGTCTCTCTGATTTAACCTTAATTTCTTCAATTTTCAATACCGATTTCCCGCCAGGTTGATCTCGTTTAATAATTGGCATTTAGGCTAACTGTTAAACACTAAGCAAAAAGTCTTAGTACTTAAATAGCTCTGGATTGAATTTGGTTCCATAAACCATATCTACTATGATCAGTTTGTCTTTAACTTTTAAAATTTAAGTTAACATTTTTATATGTTGAGAGATTTCAAAGCTCCTGATTAGGCAATAGCTTATGCAAACCCTGACTGCGAACTGAATATTCTGATGAGTTTCCATTGTACATCAGCAACAACAATATTTTCAAAAAATTCCCCTCAAAAAAAAAATCAATTTCTTGCTGTTTCAAGTTCGTGCAATATATATATATATTCTTTATGTACATTACTTTAAAGAGTTATGACTTCAAAATTTAGCGATTCGTTGCGCATTCAAAATAGGATTAAATCTCCTCTCAAGAAAAAAATGTTCCGTGGCATATCTTCTAGGACCTCAAAAACAGAAATTGGGTTTTCTTCTTGCCACTCCTTACCTTGAACAAGTTGTTAGAAGCAATTGCTAAATGCTTGAGTGAGATTGAATAAAGTGAGGAAGTGCAGCATCCGATTCCTGAATATTGAACTAGTATAATTTGAAATTAAAGTCTCTTGACTTTTAAAACACTCAAAATAGTTACTCTTAACCTATTAAAGTTGAATAAATTAAAATTGCTGGTAATTATTACCGAGGTCTAAATTCTGTGTTTTTATATAAGAAGCCCTAACAATTTCCGTTTTTGTGTCAGAAGAGCCCGAAGAGCAAGGATTGTTTGCTTTCCGCTTAATCATGAGTCAAATTGCTATAAGAAATAAAATTATCGAAATTGTATATCCTTCCCCGATACTTGATTACTCTAAAAGAAATGATTATTAAAATTAATATTATTCATATTTCACCAATTCAATAAAATCCGAAAAAAAAAAGTTGGAACTTGAAACTTTCGGTGTTGTTGCTTGCATCAAGAGAAAATCTGTTACATTCTTTTTAAGCGAATCAAATCCGACACATATTGGGACTTCAGAAACGTAAGCAAAAAGTTTCTATAATTGATTCAAACCGAAAATTCCAAATTTAAAAATCTCATAAAAACTGCCGAATTCTCAAACTTAAGAGCCAACCAGGCACTTTAGTTACCTTTGGTTACTAAAGGAGGCCCGGTCGGTACTTGAATATAAAAAAGAAACAAGAGTTTAAATGTGGGTTTAATTGCAAAATAATTATCAAATTTCTGCTGAATACATTCTATAAATCGTATGTAAAATAATAGTATAAAAAATGTGGGAAAGTGTTTATATAAATCATAATGTTTGGAATAAATGAGGTGTGACCATAAACAAGTGTAATATAGGTCGTATAATAAGCACCTCAACATTAAATCACCTAGTAATGTGTCATGTGATCATATCAAATTCGGGTTAGGTCAATATTAAAAGAATAGCAAGCAGATGAATATTAATAAAAAAGATTGACCCCCTAAAGTTGTTAAGTCTTTCAAACGTGCACCAAATGCTTCTAATTAGTTTACAGCTCTCAATTCACAAATATGAACAAGAACGATTATGATTTACAATAGTCAAATGTATAACAAGTTCTAAATGTATCTAAAAAAATCGACGTCTACAGGACTCGAACCTGTGCGGGAAATCCCAAAAGATTTCTAATCTTTCGCCTTAACCACTCGGCCAAAACGCCCTGATTGAGTCTAATTTAATTGGAAACGAGTTACACCCTGAGGGTACATACATGAAGCGAGGGTTAATGTTTATCCTTTCATTTTAAACTTAATTATATTCTGTTCATAGAGTAAGTGAATGCTTTAAACCCTGATTTATTTAAAGCAAAAAAATAAAAACCTGATGATGAAGTATTTTAAACATATTCTCCAGAATCACATCACGATCAATTCTTACTCTAACAGCAATATGACAAACGAAAGTAACAAATATCTCAGTAGCTCTACATCCTGTAACACGTCTGAAGCGTCACTTGGTGAGGGTGGAGTAAACGAAACAAATTTTGGTTTCCTAAAGATAATATGTGGCATTTCTGGATCCTTGATAATTATAAGGATAATTATCAGTTTTTTTGAAACAAATAAAGAAAGAAAGGATTTGCATGCAAGGAACCAAGGAGTTTCTGGTAAGAATAAATTTAATGGGGGTTCGGTTCCAAGTGGTGGAATAGTTATTGGAAGATATGTTGCTAATAGTGAAACCATTCCAAGGACTAGAGATGGAAACTATTCAACAGGTATTAGTTCAGCATCTCCAAGTCCATCTCCAAGGCCTCAAAGTATCTATACATCAATTGTCGATCAGACAAACACAAGTGATGTTGAATTATCGAATGAATATACACACCATGAAGAGTTGCCTAGATATACACTAATGCATACTATGGGGAATGATAATATACATGAACAGAATATAATGATGCCACAGCCTCCACCACCTGCTTATGTTCCTTGAACTTTTTTTATATATTTAATGCACAAACCTTCTGAAAGCTTTAAATTCTAGCACACGCCTCCATAATGGACAACTCTAAAATTCCAGAACCAAGAAACAAAATCAAATACTAGCACATAAGAAAAATTGATGACTTTGATGGTCACAAAATTTTACAAACTTATGAAGCTAGAAAACCTTTTTATAATAGAGTCGATATGTTTGAATATATGCTACCAGACCTGGAAGATAATACACAATTTGGAGCTGGACTTTTTGAGGAGACTTTGGTTCATGTGAAACAAAACATCAACGTAAGATTTGAAAGGGAAGTCTTGTTGTTGCTGACTTCATTCTAATCAAAGAACGTGTTAAACTAATTATATACTTTAATAAATTTTCATTATTTATTCAAACACAATAATTGCAGTTCCATCGTATTATGATGATTATTATATTAGGATTAAAGGTGTTTACCATGTAAGTGTTCACATGTATATTTTTAGTTGGAGTTAAAAGTACTGATAATTGGTCACTGTAGCTTTTAAATTTTTATAATTTGATCGAAATATAGGTAAACGAAATCATACTTATCAATATATTGAAGGGTTTTATGGTTCTTTTCTGTCTTTTATAGCATCAAATATTGTTTATTCAAATTTACAATATATATCAGCTATTATAGTAGATATATGTGATTTTAAATTAATTATATGCAGCTATATATATATATATAACTCGTGTTCAATTTATTTATTTATTTATTTATTTATTTATTTATTTATTTATTTATTTATTTATTTATTTATTTATTTATTTATTTATTTATTTATTTATTTATTTATTTATTTATTTATTTATTTATTTATTTATTTATTTATTTATTTATTTATTTATTTATTTATTTATTTATTTTTCAAACCATATATATATATAAAAATATTATTCTCAATTTATTTTATTAGTATTATTCATTTAATAAATATAATTTTATATATTTATTAGAAATATGCACTTATAAAAATAAAATAAAAAACATA